>VCJN01002765.1:0-60412 GCA_006384855.1 Tetraselmis striata
GCAGCAGGTTGCCGACGGCTCGTTCCAGCCCGTCACGAGCGTGCCGGTGCAGGTGCAGCATCCCGCCAGTCAGGTGCTCTACCGCGCCCCGGAGGCCGTGCCGGTGAGCCTCCGTTGCCCCCTCTTTGCCCCCCCCCCCCTCCCCCCCATCCCGCTTCCACCTGGGCAGCGCATCATAGTGTGTGTAGCGCGCCTAACTTTCTCTCACCTACCCTATTTACCCACCCTCAGAGCCCTAGAAACACGCCTCAGCACAGACAGGGCGTTCATTGGGGCCTATGCCATGGTGGGAGGGAGTAGGGGGTGACATCTGCCCGCTGCTTGACGCGGCATGTCATTCTTGCTCTTGCTCTTCATGCGCCACTACTGCGTTGTCTCACCCATCTGGTCTGCGGACCCCTTGGGCTGCTTGCGTCTGCTTCTCATGCAGCACTCTTCATGCAGCACATGCCAATTACCCCCCTTCCCCCCCTCTTCCCCTTCTCCCCTTTCTCTCTGACATCGCCTCATGATGCGACGCAGGGTGAACAAATACGGGCAGGAGGGCGCCTGCGTGCGCATCGGGTACCGGGTGCACGACGGGCAGGTGGCGTCCCAGGGCGAGGCGGTGCAGGCAGTGGACATCGCGGTGGATGGCGCCCTGTGCGCGCGGCGGACCGAGAGCCTGGCCAGCTGCTGGCAGGAGCGCACGGCGCTCAAGTACGTGACGGCGCACGAGCGGCCGCGTGTGTCGATCATCGTGCCGCTGTACAACCAGCCCGACGTGCTGGGCGAGACGGTGGACAGCGTCGTGGCGCAGACCTTCAAGGACTGGGAGATGATCATTGTCAACGACGGCTCCACCGACAACAGCCAGCAGCTCGCGGCCGCGCTGGTGGCGCGCTACAGCGCGCAGGGCTACCGCATGCGGCTGCTGCTGAAGAAGAACGGCGGCCTCGCGGACGCGCGCAACTTTGGCATCCGCTTTGCACGCGCCGAATGGATCTTCCCGCTCGACTCGGACGACATCATCGCCACCGACTTCCTGGAAAAGGCAGTGTGCCCATGAGGGCGCCTTGCACTCCCCCCCCCCCCCCCCCCCCCCCCAGCAGCAGCAGCATCAACCTCATGCTCCACATCATCAAGGCCTGATTTAATAATATGTCTACGTATGCGAGTATAAATATCTTCTTTTGCATGTATATGGTCTTAGTAAAGCAGTGCTGTATTGTACGGGTAAGTGGATGTCATATACTACTACCACAGACAACGGGTGCGGGTGTATATTTTATAAAAAGCTTAGATAGTATATTTTATAAATGTTATCAGGTTTTCGTGATATAATCCGTATCCATTAAATGCCACAATACGCGATATATGCATACACACACACACACACACACACACACACACACACACACACACACACACACACACACACACACACACACACACACACACACATCAATACTGTCGCTGGCAGGGATTGGTTCTGCTGCATGACTGTCCTGCCGCCGCGCTGAGTGCTGCCGGTGGGGCTGCTTGCGCCCGCAGGCGATGGCGCTGCTGGATGGCGCCAACGGGCGCGCCAACCTGGCCATCGCCAACCTGCAGGGCTTTGGGCGCGACTTCACGTGGATCCTGCCCGAGTACGACCCGCTGGATCTGCGCTACACCAACATGTTTCACTGCAGCGCCGTGTTCCACAAGTCGTTGTGGGACGCCATGCCGGGCGGCTACCCCACCACCACGCTGTTTGGCTACGAGGACTGGGCCTTCTGGGTGGGCGTGGAGCAGCGCGTCGGCATCCGCCCGCTGTACGTGCGCGAGTTTGCGTTCCTCTATCGCATCCGCGAGGAGTCGATGCACCAGACGCTGCTGAAGAACCAAGAGTTTTCGCTCTCCAGGTGCCCCTTCGCACCCGCCCCTCGTATCCTCATGGCGCCATGCTTGAGACTTCCGTCCGCTGGCCTGTTCTCACACGCACGTCCTCATTGGAAGCTCGTTAAAGCCCGGTTTCATTGCGTGGCTACGCTTCATGACCGCACATGATATCAGCGCATAATGGCTGCCGGTGCATTGCCACCGAATATTTATAATTTACATACATCTTGACGCCAATTTCTGCTTTTGACATTTACAACCGCCAATTATTGTCACTGGTTGCTTTTGTGTTTGTGTACATGGTATCTGGGTGTGGGTGTAGGTGTCTCAGGGCCCGCTTACAGTGCAGCCTGTCAATGGCGAGATAGGCGCTGCATTTGCAACAGCAACCATTTGATTTTGGCGTGCGTTATTCGGTGAGGTGTGTTGTTGGCGTTTCAAGCATGCAGGAAGACATGCCTTAGACGTTCTGCCGTGTTTGTGCCCTACTGGTGGCCATCGCGGACCACCGCTGCTGACATGTTGTGTCGTGCCCTGTGCATGCGCAGCGTGCGCATGCTGTTCCCGACGCTCTACCCCGTGGAGCTGCTGATCAACAGCCACGACAAGTACCTGCACAGCCCGCCGGAGAAGGTGGTGGTGACAGTGGATGACAAGGCGCGCAAGTTCCCCGCGTCCGCGGCGCCGCGCCTCATGCGCGGCCTCATCAAGGAGGGCCTCGGCTTTGATGCGCAGCACGGGCGCTTCTGGGAGGAGGCGCTGCAGGACTACCGCGACGCGGCGGACCGCGCGGAGTACAGCGACTGGCAGCCCCGCTGGCGGCTGGGGCTGCTGATGCAGCGCATGGGCCGGTGACCACTCCCCCGCCCCCGCCCCCCCCCCCCCCCCCCCCCCCCTCCCCTCCAGGCTCCCCTGCCCACAATACCCCACCCATGCTAAGGATGGAAAGCCTCCTGGCGGTAATGGGACGAAGGGGGGTGGGGGATGAGAACCTGAAAGACCCTTTGCGGGGTAGCGCTCACCACGGCGCTGTCCGCTTGATTGGTCGGTCCTGAGCTACAGGTGCCGACGCACCTATAAGAACCCTCATTATAGATAGGCCTCAATTTGGGCGCGCATGTAACCTTTAATAGGAACATTCGCTGTAGTTGCGCTATGCTTTCGCCTACATTCGACCTCCGGCAGGGCAAAGGGCAGGTTCCCATTCGCAGTGTTTCATAGCACCCTGCCGGCTCCCGTGTACCCGTTACATGGAGCGATACCAGTGTTGGGTCAGTTTGCAGTGATGCCGGATGGTGTCCACTATGCGCGATGTTCATCCATCATCATGACCAACCCCCTCCCCCTCCCCTTCTTTTAAGTCGGAGCCTGTAATGTACCCGCATGCTGTGCCACAGGCACATCAACATGGAATGTGACGTTTCGGTCCGTTCCATGCTGAACAGTGGGGGGGGGGGGGGGGTCAATCCACGTGGCATGATTGCCCGTGTCGCCGGCGGGTCGGTACTGATGAGCTGGTTTGCCCGCCCGAGTGTGACAGGTTTGCGGAGGGCAACCAGACGATGCTGGAGCTCTTCCGCGACTTCACTGACCTGGACATCGCGTACGAGAACCTGCACATCACCAGCATGCAGCGCGTGGTGCGGGGGCCGGTGTACTCCGACCCAAACATGTGGTAGCTGGGTGAACAATGCATCAGCGTTGACAACAGCGTTGGGGGCGCGGTGGTGCCGTCGTTGTGTGATTTGTGTAGATTTAACACGAGGTAACAAATTCCGCCCGAGCTGCTGGCCAGGTGAGGGGATGGACAGCTGCGATTTCTCGGGGGCGAAGTTACTCGTCAGCCTGCGCATCGCAGGGGGGGGAGCCGGGGGCCATGCTAGGGCAGTGCTGGGCGCATTGCATGCTGCAGGTACAGAGCACCGCGCAGGCAGAGCAATGGGCATGACGATGTCCCGAGGCCGCTGCTGATTCGTCTGTCGGTGGCATGGCACGCGTAGTTGTTAGCGAATAGCGGGTGCATGCAACGGCGCACACGTGATAGGTAATGATGTGCTTGGCACGCTGAGCTTGCTACTTTGGGGCATATCGGAGCAGAATCAATCACACACCCTGCCGTTAAACCCCATTCCATATCGCAATCTGTTGCCAGATGTCCCGGGTGCCAGCGAGCACGCAGCGCCAACGGTGCCGCACTGCCGCATGACGGAGTGCTGGTGGCTTGAGGCGAGCGCCTGCGCAATCCGTGCAGGAATATACTAACATATGTGCGTGCTACGAGTTCGCCTGCTACGCGCCATCATCGCATCAGACGATACAAAGAGCACCCGGGGCTCCGAAACCCGAAACGCAACACGCCCGATCGGATGACCCCGTCAGAAATGTCGACCCCGGTGCCAGTCGTTGCCCCCGGGTCCCGGAGGATGGCGGTTCATACAGCTCTATAATGTGTCGTGGGGGCTATCGGGGCATAAAGCAAGCAGGTCACTACGACGGAACCTCGCTGCGCAGTCGTCTTCGCAGATGGCCACCACTGCTTGGCGCACTCGCGACGACCGACGAAAGAACACACCTCTCGCTTTCGTCACGATCGGCCAAGTGCCGGCGTCGGGCGGCGCGCATAACCCTCGCAGTGGTATGGGAACTGTCGGGGTGCAAACACAAAACGTGCAAACGTGCATTTGTAAGGCAGGTGGCACAGTCTAAGTGGCAACGGCGTCGGTAGTAGTGTCTTCGACGGTGGTGAGCAGCCATTGATGTTTTCGGGGACTGAAAAATCGGCTCGCGGCTTGACGGCTTCTCCGCTGGGATGAGAGTTACCCCCCCATGGTTGAGTAATTACTCGAGTAATTACTGGTTTACGTCCCTCCAAGATTTTACTTCAGGTAATAAATGGCCCTGGCTCCGACGCTGGCGTGTCTGGCGCGCGGAGCGCGCGACGCATTGCTGTTTACCGGCGTGTCTGGCCGAAGCGCGTAGCTTGTAACTGGGCCATTGGCACCCTTTGTACCTTTTTGCAGCCTGTGCATGGCTTGCCCGGAAAGGAGGGGGGCTGGTTGGGGGGGGGGGGGGGGGGGGGGGGGGGGCTGGCGAGGGGGGGGGGGGGGGGGGGGGGGGGGTCATGTAATTACTCGAGTAATTACTGGTTTACCTCAATTGAGCTTATAAGCTGTGTATTTACATGTAAGGGGTAACTCTCATCCTAGCTTCTCCGGTTCACGAGAAGTGAGAGATGCAGGCGGGCGCGGACCAGTCCGCCCTTCCAGCCGATAGATAGTGCTGTAACAGAAATTGAAAACAATTTGTTTATACCCTATATAAAGACGCGAGAACAGCGTTCTCGGCTTGCAATATGGCGGCGGTGCACTTTTGGCTCCCAAACCGTATATTAACACCGCGGCAAGCGTGCTCTCCCTGCTCGCGCCGCGATCGGTGCGGATCGCTGAAGACCGGCTTTGGCTGTCGACTGATGCAAGTAAAGTGAATTGTCACCTACACACGGGCCGTCGGGATTCTGATTAGCTGATATTAGTCAACGGGGACGTATGATTGGACACTGGCCGCGCTATCGTGCTAATTGTACCTCCCTGCGTGAGCTTGAGGGAAAACGCCCCAGTCGGAGGGATTCGGAGCGGCACGCGCCCCGAAACCTGAAAGACTCGACGCGGCATTGTCATGAGTTCACGACACAACAAGCGCCGATAAGTGGGCACAGGCAGGGAATCGACTGATGCCAGTCTGTTCAAGCCAGCAACTTTTTTGTGGATACGTGTGGTGTGCAAGTTCAAATCTTCAAACCGGCTAGAAAAAAGCAGGTCTACGGGATAAGACGAGATGGTGGGACACAGGGTCTGCGGCTTTGGGGGACTACTATCCGAAACCACGAACCCACAGCGCGGTATCGCACTGACCATGCCGACGCACGGCTGTTGCACTCCAACCAGCCGGCCACATCAACAGAGAATGGTAGAAGATTCGCGACCAGTGACGTTCCAGCAGCGGGGAGGCGCCGATACACTCACCCGGCAGTGGAACTGCTGGAGCGATGGCAGGAATACTAGTTACTCGTGCTGCTACCCAACGAGGGCGGCGCACTGTCGACCTGCGCACTATTGTTATCACTATAAATGATTAATATCACAATTATGATTTAGCAGGCGCCGACGCGCTGAGGAAATGTTGATCATATTACAGCTCGTGCCTCAAAGCACAGTGCGCTCCGAAACCAGGAAACGAACGCGTTGCGTCACCCTGGCAGTGAGTGTGGTTTTTTGCCTGGCGCAGTTGGCGCTCCAATACCACATGAAACATCGCGCGACGCTGCGGCAAACGTGCAATGCCGCAAAGCAGCACCCGCGTGTCATCAAGCGTACACAAGCAAGCGAGTGTCGACCAACCGTGTAATCAGTCACTGGACGCGTAGAAGCAAACATTCCTCGTGCGCGCGTGCGATAAAGGATTATAGCTGTAGCGCTACATAAGGCAGATGACGCGACAGAATGCAAACACTTCTGATGCGGGACCCGGTTGATTCGGCGGTAGCGCTAAAAAGCGTGCTTCGATGCAACACATAGGGTTCCCCAATAAACATGCACCGATGACGTGCAAAAATGCAGACTCGCGACGACGAGTGAAGTGCGCTCGACCATATCGGATGAGTCGACTACCATAGCTGGCCAGTCGTCTAGTAGGGCACGAGCTTCAATGAAATAATGTCCATGGTACTTCAGTTTTGATTGCGGAGAGGGCGCAGGCGTGCTATGAAGCAATATGCGGGCATGCGGCAGCGGCCTTTCGCAGTTTTGAGCACTTATGCTGGCGCTCGCGAAACGCGACAATTGCTCAGGTTTGAGACATGTGATATGTTGCTCGATAGCGGCCAGCTCTAGACAGCTGTCGGCAGCTGCATTAGTGTTAAAGCAGCGGTGATACATGCTTGCAATGGCCATCTTATCAAGGTTCACTGGGTTAGGCACGCTGCATCAAGCTCAGTAGTGGTGCAGTTCGTTGGAAGTTCAGCGGCATCGCCGTATTGGTGGACTAAGTAGAAACCCTCGGGAAAACGTGAAATGTCTTCGTCGCGACCTTGGTGGTGTGCCTCTACGCTCGCCAGTAAAAATGCATGTCCATGACACCATCAGCAGTCGCGAGGCTAATTGATTGGCTCGTGAAAACTACGTAATGCTTGTGCTCGGCGGACCAAAATAGGCAAGTATGATGTCGCAAATTGCAAGGATGCACCCAGTCCTGCTGACTGCGCGATCAGCTGCACATCCAGAAGTATAATCACGGAGCACCAGCATGTGCGCACCAGCCTCAAAAAACCACCATGCGCCGCGCCATTTTGAAAGTGTTTTATTCACGTAGATGACAGCAGACGTGCACCCCACATTTCTTCAGACCGAGGCAGTATTGCACTACCGCACATTACATTTTGAACACTATCACCCAAAGATGGGCGCTGAAGAGAGAAGAGAGACAGCGACATTCACTCTGCTTCTGCATGAAAGGGTCCTGCGGAAACTCTTTGGCATCTTTGGCAATCTCATAGCTGCCGTGCATTTGCGGGCATTTGGGCCTGGCGGGGACGAAACTGTGGGTGGGAAAATATTGCAATTTTTCCATATTACATTTCTTGAGAAACCAATACAATGCTATTAACACGAGTATCATAGTATTACACGAAGGGCTTAGCTGTTTACCCAACTGGGATGCCGCGCTGACCTAAAAACACTTACAGCTCCATGTAAGCCCCCCCCCCCCCCTTCTCTCTCTAATATTATACATCGATTTAAGTAGCACAACAGCATGTATGGCATGAGACTGAGGAGCACCACCCTGTAGCTAATAATACCTGCCTGGGACGACAATGCTGAAAACCTCTGACCCGTGCGCAATGTACCTCAGGCCTCTTGCAGCGCCTGCGTGATGGCCAGCCACGTGCTGCCGGTGAGCAGCAGCGGGCTGAGCAGGTACTGCGTGAAGATGCTGGTCGCCAGCGCGCGCTTGTTCTGGTCGCCCAGCTCCGCCATGACCATCAGGTTGTTGGCGCTCGGGGTGCAGGTCTCCATGACCACGACCAGGTAGAAGCTGGCGGGTCGCCCCGGCAGGTACCGCCGGAGCAGCGCCGCAGATGCCATCCCCACCAGCGGCATCGCAATCATCTTGCCGGCGGCGATGGAGAGATTGAGCCCTATGGGGAGGGTCTTCCAGTCGGTGCCGCGTGACAGCGAGGCACCGAGGATGAGCATATTGAGGGGCACCGCGGCGGCTCCCAGCCGCTGCATGGCGTCGGCGAGAAACTGCAGCGGCGCGCCATCGCCCGAGCTGCCCGGCAGCGGCACAAAGGCGCCGCGCAGCGGGGAGGCGGCCACCACAATGGCCGCGAGCGAGGCCACCACCGGGGGCTGCAGTACCGCGGATGCCGCCCCCGCCGCCCGGCCCGCCCAGCCCCTCACCGCCGCGGTGCATGCCCGCCTCCCGCGGGGGGCAGGCGGGGGGCCGCCCTCGGGGTCGCCCTCATCCGCAAGCAGCGGCTCGCTCAGCGGGGCGGGGAGGGGCTCCTGGGCGCGGGGGGCTCGGCCGATGCCCATCAGCGCGCCGCCCACGCTCCATGTCAGCAGCGGGTAGATGAGCAAATAGACGGAGAGGAAGGTCAGCGGGTCCTCGCCCAGCACGTTGTGGCCTCCGAGGCTGCTGTAGGAGATGGACAGGAGCGTGACTGCGAGGAACCGCAACCAGGGGGTGGGGGGTGAGTGAGGGACAGCGTCCTGCTTTAGTAGAGCGCAACAGTTTCCAACGCTCCTCAACAGTTGGAGGTTGCACAATCTCTCTCTGTCTCCCTCTCCCTCTCCCTCTTTTTCACCTACATGGGGTTTTAGGGTGCTAAACCCTGCGACCCAATATATAAGTATATATATATATATATATACATTTCATAACTATATTTATGTATTTATACTTATATAATACTGGTAATACACAATACATAATTATGTGGCAATTATATATTACTATATATCATTAATGTATAGAAATATATATGTTACAATATATACGTTATAATATATACGTTATAATATTGCCAGGGAACATGGAAGAAATGTCGTTTCTTGATAGAGAAAACCAACCACTGTGTATCTACATTTAGCTAGATGTAATATGATCGTTGATGGTGCAGGTTGCTGTGGAGATAGAGGAGCTGCATTGCGAGCAATCGCTTATCTTGGCAACGCTACTCACTGGGCAGGCCGGTGCTGTTGCCAAACGCGACAGCCGCGATGATGGCACGCCGGAAGTCCTCCGGCGGGCGGAACAGCATCGTCAGGAGAAAGCCGATGAGCATCCCTGCCGCCACGTTGAGCAGTGGCAGCAGCAGCAGTGGCCAGCCCTGCTGGATCTTGTCATGCACCGGCGGGCATGGCGATGCGCCGGAGGTGGCAAGCTGCCAGTCGGGAAGCCAGCAGCACCGGGAATGGGAGTCAGCAAAGCCCGTGGCGGCAGCAGAGCGCTCTGTGCCGTAGGGGGGCCTGGACAACCGTATGGCATATTACATATACATGTAACATATTAAAAACATACCAAAGGTAACATGAATAAACACGTGGCGGGCAGCGGCTACTTTTGGAGTGACACCGGAGGGCACCAGATGATTGGCGGCCTGGACATACTCAGGGTCAGCGGCGTTCAAGGGCATCCAGTTCACGACCGCGCGTCTACCCCCAAGGGTAGGTGCAAGTAAGGACGGGGGTAGGTGTGCACTTGAGGAAGGTCCATGCTGAGGGATTCGAGTTTGGGGATCAGTGGATAGTGGCTACTACCCACTAGTCTTTGAGCTAAGTGGGTTGTAGCCTACGGAATGTCTTTCCAGGTAATACGAAGGCGCGCCGGGCGGGGAGGCGGCCGGGACTGCTTGTAGTATCCTTGCGAGTACTTCAAAACTCAAATCCGACTGCGAGCTGCGAGCAATGAACATAATCCACGTGGCTGAGGGCATTTGCAGGCCTCGCGCGACTGCGCGACGGAAACAGCGGGGATGGGCGAACGGTCGGCACCATGAGGAAAGATACAGTTTGGCGGGGGTAGCAGCCGGCCGCATGGCGTAGCTGACGTGCGGACGTTACCAATGCCTGTTCGACTTCACGCTACGCTGGGATCGGGCGTATAAAATCTTGGACGCTACGACTCCGTCTGCTTTATCTACATGTTCAAATGGAACTAATTTAGATAAATAGCGGAAAAGTATCAGCGCAATTCAGTACGACAGGCAATGCGTAGGGTTCGAGCGGTTCCCCTCTTTCGGGGGCGGAGGCCAACCTGGCTGCAGTCCACGACCGTGCTGAAGAGCAAGCACGGAATGGTGAGGTTCATGCTTATCTTGGCGAGCCCCTTGGCCGTGTTGGCACTTAGCAGGCCGAGGCGAGACATCGCCCACCCGCCGCCCGCCATCGCCGCCGCAGTGCCCAGCGACTGCGCACATGCCGCAAGCACCGACGTCCTGGATACCGTGCCGTCGCCGCCGAGCAGCAGGAGGGGGAGTGACTGCCGCGCCGTTTCCATTTTGTCTGTGGAGCGGTCCGGAACGAGCCCAACTGCAAGCCTGGCTGGTGACACCCGTGAGTGAGGTGTCAAGCGAAGAGAATATTCGAATGAAATATCCCGCCTCGCGCAGCGAACGGCGCGCAGCACCAGCGCGGGCCGCCGAGCGCGCGCTGTGCCGGCGTTTCTCAGCGGTGACGATGAGAGGTTGCTGTCATCGGTCGCGGGCGGCGGGCGCCCGCGGGTGCCGAGAGGAGGACGGAGCGAGTTATAGACGGGAGTTTGACGAATATAATACGACTTATTATCGAAATAACTCGTGATGATTGCAGGAGCGCGAGCGCGTCCGTGCGCGGGCAGCGTGTTTTTTTGAAGTCTAGATCTCGAGATGGGTATGGTATCCGGGGTGTAAAAGAATACTCGACAACTATTGATGTATATTACGGATCTTTGCGAATAACAGATGTGCCACGAGAAAATAAATTACCTTTTAATGTCCTAATCTGGGACATCACAGCACTTTTTTCCCTCTGCTCCCGCCCCGGCGCCACGCTAGCGGCAGCACGAGTACCCTGTGCCCTAATCCTTAGTCGCTATACCCCGCGTGAAACCAAATAACCTATCGGTACTCAATTCCTGATGTACTGACCAGCAGTACTAAAATTACATGAGCTAGCAGCAGAAGGCGATATCGGAAATCACCAGCAGTACTCAATTACAAATTGAGTACCCATCAGTACTCAATTTTCGCCCCCCCTAATTAGTATTAGTCCTCCTGCTGGTACTCCTGGACTCCGGGTAGAAGGCCATCGCGGGCAACACTAAATACGGTAGTCGCTGCGCGCCTGAATAACCACTCCTCACCGACGACTACCCACCAACACGTGTGCTCTGCGACCGTCAGCCTGGGTTTTCTCCGACCCGGGCGTGTCGCTTCCCCCCATCCCGCACCACCTCCGTCCTGGCACTCTTTGCCCTCTGGCCCGCCTCGGGACTACGAGTAGCCGATCACTGGCATGCTGAGCGGGCTCTCGGCCAGGATGCCGTCAGTCGTGGCTGCCCCCACCGCAGCTTCCACGCCCAGCATTGGCAAGCCTGCGCCAAACAGCGGGCCAAAATCACAAGCGGTGGACAGTTTCGCGGTTGCCCGCTTGCGTGGCTCGCTTCCCATGGGCGGCTCCGTCGCCGGCACGCCCGTGCACGCCCTCCGCTCCGGCGCGCCCACCTTCGCGCTGGTGGAGCCGACCTTACTATCGGAGCGCACGGACATCCCGCTCGACGGGCAGCTGGCCTTCCGCATCGACAACGTCCTCACTAACGCCGAGTGCAATGAGATCGTGCGCATCTCGGAGGGATTTGGCTTCTCGGAGGCCGCGCCCGGAATCTCGACGCCGCCTGGCATGCGGATGAACAAGAGCTGCCACTGGCTGACCGACGGCAGCTTGATGGCGGCCATCTACTCGCGAGTCGGCCACCTGATCCCACAGGAGCTGGATGGCCACGCGCTCTACCCCCGCCTATCGCACCGTATGAACATGTACAAATACGACAAAGACGACGTTTTCAACCGGCACTACGACGGCTCCTGGCCCGCTTACGGACTGACTGGCGACGGCGATCGGATGGAAGAGTGGCCCGGCGTGCACTCCAAGCTGTCGCTGCTGCTTTACCTCAAAGGCGTTTACGACGGCGTGCGTGGCGGATCAACTGAGTTGTACTCCCCAGCTGGGCGCGTGCAGGCGGTCAAGCCCAAGAAGGGCAGCGTGCTGCTCTTCCGTCACGGCAACGGGCCGGGGTCAGTCATCCATAAGGGCAACAAGGTCACCAGCGAGACACCCAAGTACGTAGCCAGGATCAATGTGATGTACGAATCCGGCGGCGGTAAGTCCGCTTACCTCTAGTGGTCTGACCATAGCAACATGAAAACCTGAGCAATGTATGATACGGTCAACATGATGTAACCACCCTCCCTGCTGCAGCTCGGGATGTTTCACCGATAAGATTCCATTCCAATGGCAGTGACCGCAAGCAAGGCTTGCATATATGTCATTTTCATCTGCTACATATATTTGCATGAATGAGTGATATTTACACGAAGTAATGACTCCATCTGCTTCATCATAATGACTTCATCTGCTACATATATTTGCATGAATGAGTGATATTTTACACGAAGTAATAACTCCTACTACCCACGTTGCTTGTGCGTGTGTGCGTGCGTGCGTGTGTGTGTGTGTGTGCACGCGCATGTAAATTGTCCAGAGATCCTCATGCACACTGAAGCATTGTGTAGTTATCTGCTGACCTCCGCTGCTGCGTACTGAGTTTCATGCCGAGCTTCAAGCCTTGTTTCATGCATAATCGGCTTATCACCGCAGACAATTTTACTGCGCACCTCATCGTTCACTGATTCACTTCCCACCATATTATGATCCCTCCCTGAGTTTCATGCCGATCTTCAAGCTGTGTTTCATGCATAATCAGTTAAAAAACTGCTCCCAATCTCATATCTGCGCACCTCATCGTTCACAGACGCTGTGTTGTCATATAAACGGAATGACACAACAGCAGTCGCCTCTGGGTTGATGACATTCCGCAATCCGTTAGGGCAGGGCTTTCGCGCTTGAAAGCAGTCGGGAAACGCGCCAAAAACCGCATTGATCGATTGGATTTTGGGGTTCCACGTTTTAAACGGATTAGACAAAAGTCATTCGGCTGTCCGCTTATATACTTGTTATTTGTGAATGGGGATCTTCCACCTGCCACTGACGCTGTCAAGCTCTAGGCGATCGCACAATTCCTCTGAAGGATCAAAGCCAAACGCCGCCCCGGTACATGTTGGGCACAATGTTGTACCGCCTGAGGCAACTGCGACCATCCTCAAAACGAAGTGAATCATGGCCCATTAGCCGTACCGCAGTATTGCTGTCTCTTGCCGGCGCATCCGAGACACTGAGCGCCTGGCACAGAAACAAGTATTGCTGGGAATAAGGTACTCACATTATCAACGCAAGCCAAGCTACTTGATGAACAGCTTTGGACGGTATAGGCTTCATGTCGTGTCATCCTAGCAGATATCGGATGGGCCGCCTGAGGCAACTGCGACCATCCTCAAAACGAAGTGAATCATGGCCCATTAGCCGTACCGCAGTATTGCTGTCTCTTGCCGGCGCATCCGAGACACTGAGCGCCTGGCACAGAAACAAGTATTGCTGGGAATAAGGTACTCACATTATCAACGCAAGCCAAGCTACTTGATGAACAGCTTTGGACGGTATAGGCTTCATGTCGTGTCATCCTAGCAGATATCAGATGGGCCACCTTGAGCACCAGAAATCTCTTAAACTCGTGTATAGCGCCTTAGCCACCTTGTCCCACCGAAGTATAGCGCCTTAGCCACCTTGTCCCACGCGTGTGCGAGCTCCTGGCGGTCGAGTCGCTGTCATAGCAGGATACTGGCCGTGTCGACGGCCGTCACCAGGGACTCTGGGGTTGAAGCACGCTTCTTACCACGTTGGCCCCTCTGCTGCTTCTTCCTTGACGCACCGCTGCAAGCCCCCTGCCGAGTGCCCTGCTCGCCCCGCCTTGACGACCTCCCCAAAAATTAGCGACAGGTCGTTCGGCACAAACGTCTCGATGTCGATAACATCATCGTCCTCGTCCTGTCATCAGCGGACATATTCACTATTTCCACCGTATCGGTGTAGTGATATCTTCCCATAACCTTGCCTGAGGCAAGCGCTGCGAAGGGCTGGGAATCACACGAGACGTGAAAGCCGCTCCCGGAGAGTACCAGCCATAAGTACCAGCGGTAGCGTCGCCGCAAGCGAAAGCCCCCCTCCCGGTCCCGGTCTCGCATCAACTCGTGCCGGGCTTCGAGTTTCGAGCAGTCGGAAATAGCTGTGATTGAAGAGGTCTCACTTGCTTTTGCTGGCCTGCAGGCGCCTGAACTCTCTACTGCTTGTGCCCTCGGTTTCTTGCACCCGCCCTCATCCCAGTGGTGGTGCAGCAGCTCCTCGTTGCACTCGTGCTCGCACTGCTCGCCAAACGCGCCGTCCGCCGCATTGGGATTGGCCTCATCGTCGCGTTCTGTATCACGAGGCCGCCCAGGCTTAGGGCATGCTAGAGTCTAGTCGCAATCAGATGAACGGATGGGTTGCCGCTAGGAAAAGCGTAGTCGGGAAAGGAAACGGCGTGAGGTGGGTGCTGCTGCCCCGTGCTGATCGCGACGCTCTCCTGCTCCCGCCAGGTGATCATTGCCACATAGGTCGCTAATATAGATGTATTCGAATTTCGAAACATACCGTTACAAAATGCTGCCTCCACACCGCCGATTCGGCCGGATGCTGTTGCACGAGTAACACTATGTTCTGTCTCTATGTATGTTCTCTCTAACGGTACGTAACGGCGGTGCATGCCCACCATGGCGGCGGCGCGGCTGTCATCGGCGGTGCGCAGCATATATCACCGAGTCGCCGCGCCCCTCAGCATGCAGGGAAGCAGGACCGTTAGGGATTTGATTTCCAGCAACCCAGCCGCGCGCGCTTGACCCATCCCGCGGGGTGCTGCAACGCCCTAACTCGGCATTGTCGCGTGTTGCAAAGCACCCTTGCCGGCACTCAGGACCGAGCTACAGACCGTTCTCTTCTCAGGCCACACTGTTCGGGGGGAGATTGCTCCCTCGAGCGGAGTTTTATTTGTTTTGCTTTATCAGAAACAAGACAATAGTTGGTGCTTGTGGGGCCGACGAAGAGCTCGCCACTGTGGCCCAGGGGGTGTTTCTCCAGGCGGGACAGCGAAGGCATCGTCGACGTGGTGGGCGACTGTCGGGGCAGGTGTCCGAGCGGCGATGGCTGGCAGGCCAAGGTAGGGGTCAGGTGGGGCGTCGGCGGCGGAGCGGTACGGCGCCATGCGACGCAAGGCGCCCGACGTCGCGCGGAGCGTATCCGCCAGCCGGAGGCTGCAGCCCGTCATTGTGGCGCTGGTGGGTGTTCTGCTTGTGCGATGCTGGTGGTGCCAGTGTACTGCTTGAAGGGGCCCTAAGGGGGTGCCGAACTCGTTGGGGGGGGGGGGGCGGGTGGGGGGAGGGGGGGGCGGGGGGGGTTGATTTCCCCTCAGGTGCCGAGATGTTGCTGACGCTGACGCCGACGCTCGTGATGCGTGGCCACTCTATAGATTGTTGCCTCCCTGCTGCAACATCTCTGGCAGCTGCGCCGGGACGCCTCCAGCGATGGTCCCCAGGTCAGCACCTACAAACTTCCATCCAAACATCCCACAGTCCAGTGTCCGCTCCTGCATTGCTTTCCCCACCTGCATCCGTCCCCATCCACCCCCCTGCGTGACCCACCCCGCAGCGATGATGTCGCTAATACCCTAATGATGTGCAGCTGCAGCTGGAGGATGAGGAGGTATTCTACCTGGAGGCTGCTGAAGATCCAGGCATAGAGGCAGGCGACATTACCCGCCAGCTCGCGCCCAGAGCAGCTCATAGCAACGGCGACGGTGCGCTGCCATCTCGGCGACAAGCTGTGCGGCTGCTTTCCCTCAGCGGTGGCGGCGGGCTGAGACTGTGTGGGTGTTTGAGGCTGTGTGGTGTGTGTGGGTGGGGGCGCAGGAGCTGCGTCCGGGCGGGCGCAGGGCGGGCGCGCAGAGAGTCTGTGGCAGAAGACAGCGGAGGTGCTGCGGAGCATGGACCCCTCGATGGAGCTGGACGATGTCGTGGAGGGGGACGGGGATGGGGACGGGAACGGCGGTAGGGAGGGCTCGAGCAGCAGGGAGCGCGGGCGCGGGCGCCGCCGCCGGGAGTCGCGCCGCCCGGGGCAGGACCCGCTGTTCATGGCGCCGATGACGGGGGTGCCGGGCGGCATTGGGCAGCCTACCTTCGACAACTGGACGCTCTATATGCTGGACGACTCGCCGCTGCTGCTCCACCAGGTGCGCCTAATGCGTACCCATGCCCCCAAACACCCACACTGCAGGGCTGCGCAGCAGTTGCGCTGGGGACCCTGTGCCATACAGAAGTTTTGTAACTTAAACCCGAAGGCAGGAGTGACGTATATTGGGCCATATTGGGTGCATATTGAGCCATTACGCATATAAGCAAAGATACTTACGTCAGCGGCATACGTACGTGCCTGGGGCATTCATTTTTGTTGGTGTGCCAGATTGTTGGTGGCCCTGCGCCAAGTCCAAGGTGACCAATGTCAAATACACAATATCGCCCAAGTGCGCCACACGTTATACATAACTGAAGTTTATTATGGCTCACATATAAGTATTTGTGACATGGTTCGTGGCGTGCGTCCGGCACCATGCTACTCATGCCACTTGCGCTTTGTGTATGAGAGGGGGCCGCGGCCTGCTTTGTGTCTGAACATCAGTGCCAATGCTCCATATGCTGCTGCACGCTTCTGTGATCCCAAACGCACAAGTACGGAACTTGTGTATAGCCCTGGTGTTTTCTCTCAATACCCCGCTCCTCCTCACCGCGGCAGGACATGTTCCACAAGCCGGGCTGCCGCCTCGGGGGCGACATCAACGAGAACGGGCAGCCGCACTCGGCGGTGCTGCGCTTTGCGGTGGTAAGCAGCAGCAGCCCCACCCCCTTTGCCCCTCGCCCGGCTGCCCCTGTCTCATCCAGGGCTGGACGTGACCGATACTGTGGCATGCGTAACGTAATTCGATTCCGGTGCGACCGAATAAGGTAACAATTATTCGACTTGCCGCGTCGATGCGATATGTCTGACATAAATTATTAACATGTTGTCAGCAGAATCTTCGTCGTGCTATAAGGATTATTCCGCGCAAGTCTCGGGATACTGACGGGGAGCTCCCCCCCTCACGACTACCGATCCCCCCGCCATCAAGTTAGCTTGAGCAGTTCTTTCTTTAGCGTGGACACTGGTCGCAAACACTGGCCCTTGTTGTGGAGCTTCTACTGACGTGTCTGTCCTCAATGTCAGTCTGTCAGTATTACACGCGTCCTAAGAAGAAATCAATCCGGGCGGTGGGGCGATGTAAATAACTTTAATCGCTGTATGCAGTATTTAAGTCCGAATCGCGTCGACACTGAAATGTTGTCTCCAGCGGGGCGGGTGGACGTGTGCCTTAACGTGACGCAGAATGTCGTAATTCCGCTACATCTGCTGGGCCCCGGCAGACGCCGCATTACGTTCGACCCGGCTGGTCTCTTCCTCTGTGTCGGTGTCTGTGTCTCTTGCTGAAGCCGGCGTGGCGACAGGACTCAGCGGGTCGGATGCACAGCTGGTCGCCGGAGGCCGCCATCGACCCGCGCAAGACGGACACCAAACTGATGTACCCCAGCCGCGGGCTACCCGCGCTGCCCTACAACGACACCCGCTGGGCCTTCGCGTCGTGCGCCATCGTGAGCAACAGCGGCACGCTGCTGCAGGTCCCCCCCCCCCCCCCCTCTCCTCCCCCCCCACGCCCCCAGACACACCCAACTCTGACATCACTCCTCGACTCCACCAGTGACACTACAGTCTCCAGTCGTCCATTTAGCGACTGTTTGCACCAATACCCCGGGGAGGGGCCATCAATGGACAGCGCATATTTATTTATTAGATGTAATACATAGCGCCTATTATCACATGACAATTCTCACCCGACTAATTCTCTCATTACGAATTCTAATCCGCAAATTAGTCCTCACCTTGGTATGGGAGCTTATGGTGCATCATACCTATCCAAGAAGTAAGTACTAGTCCCATGGTGAATGATAGCAAGGCGCCCAGATGTTCAGCATAGGGTAGCCCAGGTCTAGTGTCGCTGCATGCACGTTGGCCTGCACGAAGGGGCTGCTCCGGCTGAATTGCGCACCGCGCGCCCCCAGGCGAAGTTTGGCTCGGACATCGACGAGCACGATGCGGTGTTCCGGCTGAACAACGCGCCCACGGTCGGGTTTGAGAAGTACGTCGGGAGCAAGACAACATTCAACCTGCTCAACCGGTGGGTGCATGCCCCCCCCGCCCCCCTCCCTCCCCTCAATACCGTCTCGACAACGGACACATAGTGTTGCCGTACACGGGGGACGGGGAAGGGGGTAATGCGGCCACCATAAGTCTTAAATATCAAAAATACAGTCTTAAGAGTACTTTGAGATATAGTTTAATTCTCTAAGCCGAAACGCTGAAATCATGATTGTGTTCTACTGTCTGTGCTTCAACATTTTCAGTATTATAACACTCACCATTCGCTAGCTAAATAGATTTTTATTGCAAATGGATATATATATATTCTTTGAGACACGGGGCGTGTTAACTTTCGATCCCCGGATTCAATGGAGCTGAGTCACCGGTCATCGTACAATTATACGAGGTCAAACAACACTGAATTGTGTTGCACCTTTGCGTTGTAATATTCGTTTTGTATTCGTGGTGGATTCTGTATCATTTCTCTATCATAGTTTCCCTCTTTGAGGCGGGCAGAGGAAGGCGGGAAGGGGGGGGGGGAGTAAAACGTTATTTATCTGCATACCGTTCGTGGGTGTACGGTGTATCTTGGCCTGAGTTATAATCAATCAAAAATGGAATAATACGCGCAGCATGATGCCAGCGATGAGCCCAGGGACTGAACCGGTCGCCCTCTGCCGCCCACTCTTGGGATGCTCCAGGCCGCATGCGGACGAGGTGTCGCGGCAGGCTGGCCTGGACGCGCACGAGGGCGCGCCCCCGCAGGCGGCGGTCCTCTTCGAGGCGGACAACTGGCACCTGTACTACCACCTGCTGGAGCGCATGCTGAAGCACATGCCGTACCCCAAGACGCTGGTGCTGGCGCCCAGCTTCCTGGACAAGGTCAACCAGCTGTGGATGCGGCTGGCCAAGCGCTGGCCGCGCTACGCCAACAGCTGCAGCCAAATCAAGCGGTGCGCCCCCTTTCCCTCCCCCCCATCAAAACACACCGTAACCACTGCTTTGGGTACCATGCTCTGGGTACCGTACTTTCAGAAACAGGCCGCGGATAGATAACGTTTCTTATTCACCCTTGGTAAATAAAGGAAAATATGGAAACGGTGAAATAATCCAGGATATACCACGAATACTACCCGAAACTCGCGACGCAATGCTCCAATACAACGGATCATTTCATCTTTGGCCCGCGGACCAACAGTAAGGCTACAGTACTGTATACGATACGGATTGGTGTTTTTGAATGGACCCCCATGCTGAGGAGATGCTGGAGGAGAAGCCGAATTCATATGGAAGAATATCAAAGCACAACACGAATACAGCATGGATGATCGGATTTCTACGGCAAAAAACTATGATTTTTATGCCCCGCGAACAACGCAAATAGAGTACTGTACGGGGAATCGCACGATCATGGGATCATGTGCCGCTGGCGGTGAGTGCCGGAGCGCCTGCTCGTCGCGGCGTTTGCGTCTGCGTATCAAGCTCTGCCCGCTTGTCACGGCAGTTGTGGTGTCCTGAAACAGAATCTGCAAATGGGCGCTGACGGCCGCCGACAAACCTCTCAGACCCGTGGCATCAGCCTCACACAGGGTAATATAGGGCAATATATATATATGGAATTATATATAGGGTGGCATCAGCCTCAAATGCAGGGTTTGGGGTTTTACACATGCAGGCCATAAGAGCATTCGGTCCAGTTTCGTCTATGTTTGAACTTGGACAGGCAGGGCAGCTTCCTTTTCGCAGTCCAGATTCCTTTCTACCGCGTGGACGAAATCGCTGCCGTACCACGTTCGATACGCACTCAGTCAAAATACAAATATAAACTCAGCTTCTACTGTCTTGAGTTTCCAGCGTGGGCAGCTAGATGTGCACCGTAGCATTTGTTGACTCCCCGAGGGGGTAAATACTTTCACACTTCTTTTCCCGTTCTGTGTTTTCAAGTGCTCATCGTGGGCGGGGGCAAAAGTAGGTGTCAATTTCCTTCGCGAGTAGCGAGTAGGTACGAGCAGCGGTAGCAGGGCAGTGGATGGGAACATCCGAACACCGGTCCATATTGATTTGTTTACTCAGCACTGCGCGCGTGGTTGTGGTGGGGGGGAAGGGGGGGGGGGGGGGGGGCGGGGACGGTGGCAATAATAACGATAACCCCATCGTGTGTTGCTATCGCGACGATTGGGGGGAGGGGGGGGGGGGCGGGAGACGATATTCATTTGGGAAGTCAATGCGCTGGAAATGATTGCGGCATGTTCAACATGCGCTACGTCCCCTTAATACATCAGCTATGAGTAACCGGTGTCTCCTCTGGTGTTGAGGAGTCTCCCCCCCCCGGCCCCCCACCCCTTCCTGGATGCCTTTGTAACGGTTGCCACCGGCGCGCATCGCAGTGCGGCGCACGAGGGGGACGCGAGTGCTCGCTGCCAGAAGATGATCCGCGACTGCCAGAACGACGTATGTAAGCCCTCCAGCGGCTTCTTCGCGCTCGTCATGGCCTCGCAGATGTGCAACAAGGTGCCGCTGCGCCCCGCCCGCCACCCACTACACACCGCAACCGCACTGGTTAACACGGTGGGCTTGGTTGCTTGCCTTCCACCTCGTCCGGAACAATGGTCAATTTACGCATTATAATAACAACAGTGACAATGATTAGATTTAAATAGGAATACCAATTAAGGGTAGGGTTAAATATGATAAAAACGACATTTCTTGTTATGAATAAGCATATCCATAAGATCATTGGTTAAATATCGATGGTTAGATACAAATATGTTTAAATCACATTGGGACTATCTTATACGCAAAGAAAGCGACATTACCCGGGGAATTGCACTACAGCAGTGCTATTCCATATCCAGTATCCAGTATCCATAAAATCCCATATCTCGAGGTGTGTGCCGCTTCTTCTCCACTGCATTTGCTACCTTTCGCAACCTGGTGATTCCGCTCCACTCCTCTCCACACGCACGCAATGTTACGAGGCTGTGCCGTCGTTGGTTGATGGCTATTTGCTGCCTAGGTTTTGTCAACTGGCGGACAAATAATATCGCCTCAGACAAGTGACAAGAGCCCCGATTCCCCAAGCTGACGCATTCCTTGGCGTGGGGCCCCGTTTCAGATTGACATGTATGGCTTTGAGAGCTGGCGGAAGAGCTACCCGAGCACTGTGACCACAAAGCGCAAGCGCAGCCACTACCACTATTTTGACGACGAGGAGGGCGTGACGTCGGTGCACTCGTTCATCCTCATCATGAAGGTCTTCGAGTTTCTGTCGCACCGCTTCCCCATCGTCATCAAGACGCCCGACTACGACCCGGAAGAGGAGCGCCATATGGAGGCGATCGAGAAGCTGGCGCGAACCCCTCCGTCCGATGCGCACCCTGCCTGAGGTCGCAGCTGTCTTCAACAGCCCAATAGCCGCACATGTGGGGCTGTGGTTTATTTTGCGTGATGAGGCATGCTTTTGCTTTGCAGAGCAAAAACGCGGAGCCCCTCATCTATAGCAAACAAGGAGTGTACAGTGCCCGGGAGCGCGCCAAGGCAGGGGTGCTGCGCGGGCGGGAGTGGGTCCGTGAGCACTTTAAAGACAAGGACAAGGTGCGAGCCTGCCCCGGGGCGCAGCGACTTGCCCATAGCCGCAAATCGGCAATCCCTCCGCACCACTGCAGGCCCATGAACACCCGGACCGGACATTGCGGTGCTGTGCTCCGAAACCATGCTCGGAAGTTATACTCCACAATTAGCCCAGTTGCAATGTGCACATGATATCTGCTGACGAGCATTTATTTGATACGTGGACCTAGAGTAATATATCTGCAGCAGGCGCCAGGAATCAGCCCCAAGTGGCAGCGCGACTCGGTCTATGATGAAATAGTCACGACACGCGCCGTCCGTAATATTACCGTACATAAAGATTCTCCTATCACCCTTCGAAAGTGTCTGCAATCGTTTCGTGGATAGTAGTTCTTCCGCCAGCACTCGAAATACCGAATTACCGATGTTTTTACGATATTAGTATGCTGCTGCTTCAAGTTTACGATTCATGAACCCGGTGATCAATCCTGGATAAATTAACATTATTTATAATATAAATAGGTATAAGGAATAGGAAGGTACGCCGTACGACTACTACTCCCGGGTCGCCGAATTCCTCCATTGAAAATGCGGTTGTTATCTCTCGTACTCGTACGAGTACTGTACCTGGTAAAAGTGCGTCGCTGCATACACGGATTATGTTAATTAAATAAAACTACATAAAAATGTCACGCTAATACACAGAGAAACACCCGCCGTCGTAGCAGGGGTGATGATAACCCCCTTGCCAGCGACTGTTTGTTGGAGAAAGAAAACTGCCCTCCCCCCTCTACTTTCCACCAAAGCGGACGTCCCAAACCGCGCAGATGAGCGGCATCCCTTGTATAGTTGTATTGTACAGCAACTTCATGTTATTGGCACTATTTCCTCCTGATACTTGCTGCCTGTACGTGAAATGCTGCACCGTCGTCTACTGACAAACGAATCGGACCCGTGCCCGGCACTTTTTTGCCACCTCCACCCCCCGCTTTATTCCCATTGATGGGCAAACAGAGCTACCTCGGCGCGATGTCCTCCATGCTGAAGAGGGCGGACGACCAGGAGCACACCCACCTGCGCTCCCTGCGCGCTGAGGATGAGATGGACGTCTGATATGCTGGCCAAGCCGGAGGCTGGCACGCAGCACAATAACCCTCCGGCGCCACGCTTTTCTTGCGGTCTCATAGTTTATTCGGGGAGATGAACATGGTGCGAACGTCCGGGCGGGGCCATTACGCGATCGGATGGTGGCTGGCGCGGGTAAGGAGGGGGCTCCCCCCAGCCCGCAATCGTGAGAAGGACTGGTCACCATTCTGTAATAAACAAAGCTGCCCTGCCAACTTTCCGCCACCAATTGCCATCGTGGGGAGGTCCACCACTCGCAGCGGAACATGATTCCCTGCCCGAGGCTGTTGGCCAAGGGCTCGAGGTACCCAACACTGATGTCTATGCATTCTAAGGATTAATCTAGAAAATCTTGAAAGTATAGCAGGCGTAATATCAGTCATCCAGCATAGGAAAAAATGTTGTCCACATATAAGTAAAATTTCAGACTGCTTAAAGCTGTCGTCTTTCTAGTCTCTCTTTCTAGTGCCTCTGGCCAGCCATCAATGCCCATCATGTTGGTGCGTGTGACGGAGCGTCGCCTACCCAGGGCTTTCCGTAGCTGGATATCTGCCTGAACGGCCGCCGTAGAGACGCTGCAGCAAGGGTGCCAGTCCTGTCCGGGGGGCGAAAAAAAAGTGCGTGCATGGCTGAGTCTGCGCTGCGCCTGTGGGCAGCATTTATTTTGGGGAAATCATTTGTTTTTCATTCTTCTTTCAGTTCACATCACTCACTCCCCAGGCGCGGCATTCAAAGCTGTGAGCCGTCCCCCGGTGTACAAGCGTGCCCCCTCCTTCCGGGGCGGCAGACCAGCGCACCCGCTATGCGTGTCTCTCCATTGACCCCAAGGGTTGTGATCAGCGTGGGCCCCCGCATGCCCCCTCACACCCCACCCGAGCAGGTCCACGTCAGGGAGCTTCCACATCCCGGCGCGCCTCCAGGCAGCACGGCACCGCGGGCTCAGCCAAATAGGCTCGATTCAGGCGCCGAGACGGCCCTCCCCGTAGCTCTGGCGTTCAACTCCCACTCCTATTAAGTACTCCCGATGCCCCATGGCTACAATTTCCCACTCCCGCATTTCCCGCTGTCCTGGGGGCCACCATCATGCCGCATGTTGGCACCGGGGTACGGCTGTACGCACGCCTGGACCTTGCCATCGACTTTCCCCCCCCCCCGGGCGCGCGCGCGCAGGAGTTTTGCATTTGGTGCGGAGGCTGCAAAGAAAGCCTCCCCGTGTGGGCAGCAAAGCGTTGCCACATGGGCGCCAAGGTGGTCACATGGGCATTGACACATTAAGGAAGCGAGAGGGGGCGTCCGGGTGGGGGGAGGGGACAGGGCGTTTACAGAGCGTCCATGCAAACAGCATCACACCCAGCTCGCGTGTATATGTGCCCTCGTGATTACGGAGGGCGGGGCGTGTTGGGGTGGCTGGCTGGTTCGCCCGGGAAAGGGGTGCGGGTAGAGTGGGTCGTAGGGGCAACCAGCTTACATACAGAAATTAGATAAGGGTGAGGAGTATTATGCTGCTGGCGGGGCAAGGGGGGGGGGGGGGGGGGGGGGGGGGGGGGGGGGGCGGGGAGGTGTTTCCGGGGTTGGAGAGGGGAGAAGAAGGTTCTCGCTGGGGGGCGGGGAGCGGGGGCCCTCTGCAACCCTCTCGGGGGTCCCCCCTTGTTGGCCTAGTGGTAGCGCGAGAAGAAGCCCTGCGGCCGGGGCGGCGACATGCTGGGCGCAAAGGCTCCGCCGGAGCCCATGCCACCAAGGCCGCTCATCCCCATGCTGTGGAAGCCGGGCGGGAGGCTGCCGTAACGGTTCGCCGCGTCGCCCGCCCCGCCCTCCTCCTCGTGCAGCGAGCGCATGATGCTGGCGAGCTTGTCGTCGCCCGAGTGCGGCACGCCAAAGCCGGCGTCCATCGGGGGCATCCGCAGGTGGCCGGACGCGTGGCGCGAGGGGGGCCGGTGGCCGCCGCCGCCGCCGCCATAGGGGAACACTGGCGGGGAGGGTACTGCGAAGATGTCGAAGGGCTTGGCCTCGCTGAAGGGCAGCCCGTCGATGCACTCCTGCACGTTGCGGTAGCCCAGCTCCGACACGGTGTCATAGGCGCCGCCGCCGCCGCCGCCGCCGCGGGTCTCCGCCGCCGCGCCCCAGTCCGCGGCCCCCGCGCGGCCGTCCCCGTACATGCCGCCCTCGTCGCCGAGGTACAGCGGCTGCGGGGAGCGCCCGCTGCCTCCGGCGCCGCCGTGCCAGGTGGCCGCGTCCAGATGGCTGTCCTCTGAGCTGCGCGGCAGGTCCTCGTGCAGCTTCATGAGCACCGCCTCCAGGAAGGAGGGGTCCTCCCTCTGCGGCAGCTCCTCCTTGGTCTCCGGGGAGGGGTCCTCTGGCGCCGCGCCGACGGGAAGTCCTGCGGACAACGGGCAGGCCGAGGGGAGGGGACAAGGGGGGGGGGGGGGGGGGGGGGGGGGGTTCAGCCGGGCCTGCTGGCAGAACACAGCAGCTGGCAGCCGGCGTCCAGGCAGATGGCTCCATCACCCCCAATAGTGGTGCTGGTGCCTTGACGCCCCATGAGGAGGGTGTCAAATCGGCACGGCACATACCTGGACGCTAATCACAACAGAAAACAAAGTATCACATATGTGTCGTAATGAAGTGAGCTACGGTGCAAGTACAGCAAGGCCAAAAAGGGTGTATGTGCATTAAGGGTAGAAGAACGCAGATTTGGAGGGTGGGGGGGTGGGTGGGGGGGGGGGGGGGATTTCTGGAGGCTACACTGAGATTCACAGCACCCCCGAAAGTCCTCATGCCACCCTCCGCCACGTGCCCTTGAGACACAAGAATGATGCTTTGCTCTCATAGGAGTGTCTAAAAATTACCTGCAGAGGCATTCCAAATCTAGCCCCCCTCCCCTTCCTCCCCCTTTCAACGCTCACACAATTCAGACAATTGATGCCAAGCCACGAACTGTCTGACCCTTGCAGGCGCTGGGGGGCCTGCCGGGGAGGAAAGGGGGCGGGGGGGGGGCTGCGCTTGCGGGCGGGCAGAGGACAGCGGCGCCAAGCTGCGTACCTCCCAGGCGGTGGGTGCATCCTCAGCCGCGAAGCCGCCGTCCGACTTGCGCGGGATGGACGACATGAAGCGCGGCCTGCCGCCCCCACGACCGCATCGTCAGCCATGCGCGGCCTTCCTGGCGGGAAGCAGCCGGAATAGGGCAGGGGATTGAGGGGGGGGTGGAGTGGATGGGACGCACCCTGAGCCGCGCATCCGGTCTGTAAAGGCGTTGGCGAGCGCGGAGGGGCACATGCTCTCGCCCTCCGCCTCCAGCTCCTCCATGCCTGACACCCCCGGCAGCGCCCAGTCAGCCGGGCTGCGGAGCCGGGTGCAGCAAGGGGGTATGCGTGCGTGCGTGCGTGCGTGGATGGATGGGGGTAGAATGGGGTCACGCACCGAAGCCGCGGAGCCGGCCGGCTGTTATTCGGTGTCCGGGGTCTGCCAGCAGGTTGCCCCACTTTGGCTCCGGGTGGGGGTTGTGCTTGGGGACGGGCGCCTTCTCCGCTGCCTGATGATGGTGGTGGGAAGGGGGGGGGGGGGGGGGGTCGGAGCGCACACAGGAGAGCAGGGTGAGCGGGCCTTGCAAAACAAAACAGCGCCAACAATTCGCGAGGCCATGTGCGAGCGGCATGTCCGAGTAACTCGTACCGCGCCGTCCTTCTTCGGGGCCTTGTGCGCCGCGTGGGCGGCCTCGGCGGCGATACACTTCCGCTTGCGTCGTCTGCGAGAAAGGGATCGGATCAACGCAGGTCAGCCGTTGCGGCGCGTCGCCGCGAAGTGGCACCTGCGCGCTATGGTGGTGCTCAGCGGCCCAGCGGCCGCTGGTGGTGCAGGCGGCGGGCGGATTCACATACGGGCGGTACAATGTGGTGCCGATTATAATAATTACCTCTGTATATGGGATTGCTACGAGTATGAGTACCCACTACTAACGACAGGCGGTGAATAATATAGTCGCTACATACAGTACCGTACCCGTACCGGTACATATCACGCAACCGGCGCGGCGGGCGGGTGATGACGACGATGCGATTTTGCAGTACTGCGATATGTACAGGATATCCAGGATATATATGGCAGCTACCCGTACTGCTCGTAGAAAAAGGGCGGCGGACCGCGGGCACGCACTGGAGCTTGTGTCGCTCGAGGCGTAAGCGGCAGGAGCGCTTGGCGCCGTCAAACTCCTCAACCGGGTGAAACCGCGCACACTGCTGGCAGAATCGCTTCTGGCCTTGCTCTTCAAAGTCCACGGCGCCGGCGAGCAGGTGCTCCTGGCACACGCGGCAGCGCTGGTTGTATACCTTCATGCTGGCCAACAGGATCTCGCAGCCGGGCACCTGGCACACGCTGTCGTCCTCTACCGCCCCCTTCGCGGGGGCAGACTTCTTGGCGGAACCCTTGGCAGCAGCCTTCGACTTTCCCTTCTTGGGCGCGGGGGTGGGCGAGTCGCCTGACGCGGGGGCCATGGTGGCTGCTGTGGACGCTCCTCCGACGGTGGGCCGTTGTGCGGAGTGTGTGGTTGGCAAACTCTCTGCTGGACGGAACTTGCTCCGCCGGCGCCTAGCAGCGACGAGGCGCGGACTATGCGAGGATGAGATACCTGACTACTGGTACTAGTACTGGCGGTACGAGTACTCTACGACAAGTCGTTATCTACCGCCCCGTACTACCAGGGGTACCCCAGGCGCTGCGCGATTCACACTGCGCCAGTGGTATCATAACACAGTTCCGTACTGGTGGTACCTGACATGTACTACTGTCGTCGTGTGAATTATTAGTACACAAGCGCCAGGCAGTAGTAAATCCACAGCTGCGAAGCTTTAATTAAATCCTGAGTACACTAGTACATATGATAATCTGCGGCTGCGCGCGAATACGAAAACGAGCCTAAGGCTAGTTGTCATTTTTCCCGCCCCCGCGACAGGACTGGCAACAACGAAACCCTTGTAGCATATCTACGTCGGCCGTTTGGGAAGCCATCCGGTTACGGAAAGCCCTGGGTCGGCGACGATCTGAGTAATCCTTACTCATCAAGCAAATTGCCGAGCATTCTGAAAGACTAAAAACAGGATTGTCTGCAAGACTAATTACTGGCCAGTGATGGAGTTTCCGACACTGTTGGATCACGATCTTAAAACACTGCCATCAAAATACCAGGCACTGACCATTTGACCACGACAGGTCCGCCTTACCCGTTTGGGTGTCGGCCCATTCGAGTAATGCGGGTTGGGGCAAGCCCCATCCCGCGGAGCAAAACATTTCGGGAGTGTGATACATGTGCATCAAGAAAAAGGCAATGTGAGTGAGGGCCGGACGCCATATTAACTAGAAAGATTTCCCATTCCCAGTAAAACCAAAGGAGCCGAGAAAAGTAAAGTAGAGTTCGCCCCGAGACATCGGCCGGAGCCACCCCAACACTTGACCTCTTGCGCCAACTACAGTCGTAGGTCTGGCATAGCCCGTAGACCATTGCCTCATTCGAACCCCGAAGGGCTAATGCATCAACCGAGTAAACCCCGGGCACGCCGGGACGATATATTGCCGAAAGTACATCGGCCAGGGATCGATACCCGGACCTCTCGCGTACGAGACGACCGCTCAACCGAGCGGACAAGGGATGTACCTCAAAGGTATTGTATTGTTCGCGCGCAGCCGCAGATAGTCGTACGGGTACCGGTACGAATCTGCGGCTGCGTCCTGCGTAGTCGTTAGGGCCTTTTCTTGTACCCGACCGCAGCCATAGTGGTAAATAAATATGTACACTGGTACGGGAAATCCGTACGAATCGCAAATTTCGGTTGTTTACGGCTGCGGATGGCCGCGACGTATATGCAGTTTGGAACCCGGGAATAGCCGTAACACGTCGCTCCCGGGCGTCCCCATGATCGGCATCGTCAGGATCCTGGTCGCCCTCACGACCTACCACCACTCCCATACTCCTCTTCGACGAGTTCCTCCTGAAGTACGAGCTCCTCGGTAGGCTCGCCTGCGCATGCCCGGCCTCGAGGTGGGGAGTCGCTTCCTGGGGCGAGTCGGCGGCGATTGCGACGGGCGATGTATCTGGGCGATGCGCCCGTGTGAAGAAGATTATGGGAAGAGGGCGTCAGGAATGGCACGAGCTAGGGACGGAAGTTTGACTGCGGCCATGTCGGAGCAAAATCCGCGACTGACAAGGACGACTACCTGCCATAGCTATATATGCTCTGATCCACGCTGAGCGAAGCGAACATATGAGCCACGCTGCATCCGAACGCTACATCAGATGGATGCTTCGCTCACGCTGCAGCGAACAAAGCGTGGTTACGACGACGTTCAACCGGTCAGCCGTGTGCCCGAGCTTTTCCCTCTGCGTACCGACACGATATACGACTACATCAAGCATGATGACCGGCGTCTGCGGGCGGCCAAGGAAATGTAAGTTTGGATGACAATTTTGGGGCTCACAAAGCCGCTCTCTTCGTGGCTCCGGACGAGCCGCCACCCCTGCGTCCCGGCCCATAATCAAGATTTCACCCCTCATCTCGCGCGCGCTCGCAAGGAGGCCACGCCGAGGCCATCGAGAAGGCGTTACGCTTTCGTTTAGCCAACCTAAGCCTGCGGAGGCTTAACGAGATCAAGCGTGTGCACCGTGACCATGGGGTGTTGGACGTATTGCGGGCTCAGCATCTCCCGCCCACAGCGGACCACTTGGGCACTGCGGTTTTTGTCGACCTGATGCGCGACTACGAGCGTCGTGTCTTCGAGGCGACGGTCGACAACAGTTCCAAGGCAACTTCCGCCGCTCGTGCGGCAGCGACGCTCGCAGGTCGCCGGCGTGGCCGGGAAGGTGAGCTCGAGTGATGGCGTGGGGCGCCTTCCGTGGGACGGAGCTGCTGACGCTTTGCGAAGTCATATCTTTCGGTGATCGCCGCAAGGCGAATCATGGCAGCTCAACGACGGGATGAGCGCCCTGGCGTATCCGGACCGGATCCCCTACCCGCCTACATACTTTATTTAGACCTTCCTCGGCGCGGCCATTCTTACAACTACAACCGAGTGTGGCTCAACCATCCGCACAGCTGCACATGACGGCTCAACAACCTGTATTCCGCACCATTTCATTGCGTCCGTTGGTTGTTACTCCACGGGTTACAATTGGTTCGCAACGGCCAACATTCGCGCGTGTTCGTCTCGCGCGAGGCATGTGCTACGAGCGCGACGGGCATGCGGGGCGGCCCGCCTATCTACACATTGCCCCGCAAACCCGTAATGGTGCCCAAGCTAACCCGTTTAGCAGTTACGGTCCGACTGCCACTAACTTCACCGCCGCGGCCGATTATTTCGCCGGAATGGCCCTGCCTATTGTTTCCCCGTCAGTCAAACGTCGCGCTTACGTGATTGACGAGCCAAAGGCTCTCGCCCCATGGGCGGCTTCTCTCTGGGCCCATCTGCAGGAAGCGTTCGGCTCGGACGAGCAAGGGCAGCGCACACTCGACCTCCTCTCCAGCTCTATCCCGTCCCATGCTCCCAAGAGCTACGCCGGCAAGCTGTCTCACTCCGCAGAGTTCTGCCACGACTCCGAGAACATCATCATGCTGGAGGCGACTATTGCTACCATCGTTCAGTGCGTCGTTTGGTTCGGTGAGTGGGGCCACATTGGGGCTAAGGCAACGCAGCCCTACATGTCGGCAATCAACACGTTTTTTGAACTGCACAACATCGACCCCATCGCTAAGGCCATCCTACACCTCACCGCCGCGTGTCGTGGCATGCTGCTCTGGCCACGCCGCATGAAGGCCGTTGCTTTGCGCGTCCTTACTCTTTCGTTGAGCGATCCGAGGGGGTAGGTTTTGCTCCTCCCCTCGAGTACCAATACGACTTCCCGGCCCTCATGGCCGCAGTTGTCAACTTCATGTTCTTTGCTAGGGGGCTTGTTGGTGTGTTATGCTGCCGAGTGCAGGACGCGCACATTGACCCCTACAACATCTCCCTACAGTAGGTGTACCGCGAGGAAGGGCCACGTTTAAGTGCACCCCGTTTAAGTGCAGCCCGAGTAGCCATGAAAGCAACCGTAACAGCTGAGCATGCCATCGTTCTTCCGTTTTCGTTGTGAAACACATATAGCGCCCCCCTGACTCCGTTTTCTCTCCTCGTTTTCGTTGAACAACTATGCCATTTTCAGATCTTGACGGAGTAAAACAGCCTGCGCGACTTCTTTGACAAAACCATACTCAACTTGAAACGCAGCTTTATTCGGATGTGCGTCTGCAAAGCAGCTGTCCAGCCGGGGTCTTCCGGAACTCGTTCCACATATGCAAATCTTTTCGACTCCCCTCCACCAAGCCCCCGCCGGGAGACCACCGTCCCGATGCGCCAACAATAATATCAACGGTACAACATCATCACGTTGCATGACACATCTCCGCCCCTCGTCCCATCATCCGCGGCAGGGAGGAATCGTGCGGGTGACCGGGCTCCGCTTAGAGTGATGCGGCGGCGTGAACAGTCGCGAGACCGGCTGCGCGATCGCGCCTCGTGTTGCATCATCCCGACCGCATATCCGAGCACGCCCCTCTCCCCCCCCCCCCCCCCCCCCCCAGTCCCCACCCTCACGAGATAGCTGTGCCGGGAAATCGACTGGATCAGCGCCGCGCTCGACGCAACGCGGGCGTGGTGCGGTTATGATGTGTGATTGTGGCGGTCTGGTACATGCATGGCGCGGCTACCCATGTGAGCGCTCGCGCCCAACCCGCCCCGTTCCCATGTGGCGCGCACGGCCCGCGCGCATGTGAAGTACAATCAATATCGGTGAATTGAGAATTCTGCGCTTCTGCGCCACGCGCAGATTTGCCCCAATCTGCGCGCGACGCAAATGCCGCGCACATGTCGATTCGCAGATTACTACGGTTAGCGACGATATGCGTATGCGAACGAGTATTGGTACCGTACTTTATCACTGCGCCCTCACAAAGCGGCCCGCCGGAGACGCCCATTGTCCGTGCGTCGCCATGCCTCACCCGCCGCCCAGACCGCGGGGCTGCCCTCAACCCCCTCCCACGTGACGGCACCGTGATGCCCGGGTTGTGGCGGGTCGCTTGTATCCGGCGGGGCGCCGCGCGATGTCTGCCGCCGTCCGCCGATGGTGCGGCAGAACGCGCCGCTGACCCCCGGTCGCCACGGGCCCCCGTACTTCGTCCAGTACATCAGGCAGCCACGGTGCGTCACGGGCGGTTGGGGCGTCGCCCGCGGCATCGCTGTCTAGCGGCAATGAGCCCCGCGCCGCCATGCCAAGCCGAGCCCGCCCGCCGCGCCGCCCTCGCCTGCTGCCCCACCGGTTGGCACGTATGCCCTGGCGGCGAGCCGGTCGGCGAGTCCCGAGCATGCTCCGGGCGTGGCAGGTACGACCGGCGCGCGTGCTGCCTCAGCTGCGTCGTCGCCTTGCCGCAGTGCTTTCAGCAGTACTTGGAGGCCCGGCGCGTGACATCGCGATGACGACAACGTTCCGACCGGCCACGAGGTCTCCTAGCGGCCCCATCATCCGCGGCCGCACGGTGGCAACCGCGGCCCGGTGCTTACCGCCCTCGATGCTCTCGCTCGCATGCACTCCAGGCTACACGGTAGCGGGCCAGCGCGGCGCGGCGGAGCGCCGGCGGCGACTCGGATAGTGGTCGACGCGCTGCCAGTCGTTGGCGTCGCCGCGGACGCCACGTGGGCGCCGAGGATAGATCAACGCCGCCGCAGCCAAGTCGCACCAGTAGCGCGCTCGCGCTAGGCACCACCCGGCTGATGTGGCGGCCTTCGCTGCGGTCGCCGCTGCGAGGCTTGCCAAGGCGAGCGCCGTACTGGCCGAGCGGCATCGCCGTCGGGGGGCGCGCCACGCCGGTGGAGCGGGACAGTCGTCGGTGATGTCGTCGCCCGCATTGCCGTCCGTCGCTACGTTCCGGGGCGTCGAAGCCCCCCCGGTTGTTGCTCCCGCTCCGTTAGAGGTGGGTGCACCGGCCGGTCGGCCCGGTTGTCAGGCCTCGCGGAGCTCATTGGAATCCGCCTGCCTTTAGGTAGCCCATCTCGGGCCGGCGACGGGGTGAGGCGGGGTGCGGTGGACCACCTCTATGATGTGGATGTGGTGCTCATGCATGAGTAGATGTCGATGGAGATGGCGGTGCCTATCGACTTCGAACAAGCGTGGGCGGCGGCAAAACGCTCCGTGAATGAGCGGGTGGTGGCGGAGGTGGAGGCCGATGACCCGTGGTGTTGTATAGGGCGTTGAAGTGGAAGTACTTGCTTTCGCAGATGTAGCTCGGGGCCCCGGACCGAGGCGGTCGGCGGCGGCAGCGAGCCTTGGCGTGCGTGGCGCTTCCGCGCATTCGCCGAGCGGCGCATGACCGAACTCGTGGGTTCATGGGACGACGCCCGCACCGACGCGTTTTATGCCGGACATGCCCGCCACCATCGGGCGGACGCTAACCTCTTTGCGGCTCTGCTCGTGGGCACCGCAAACACCGTGGTGGGCGTTGTTGGAGGACGGAGAGCATGTGCTGAGCGGCGGGCTGACTATCTTCTCAGGGTATGGGCGACCTATCCGATCCCGCTATCCTCGCCTAGCTGCGCGACAAGCATCCGTCCGGTGGCCACCCAATCCCAGACGAGTATGATTTCCGGTCGACGAGGCCGCCCTATGGATGGACACGCGCGTGTCGTAGCAACAACTTTAGCCGCACGTGGCTGCGGGGCCCTCAGGCATGCGCAACGAGTATCTCCGTTGCTTGGCAAATAGGCCCCGCCGTCGGGGCATGCGGCGGTCATCCGCGCCATGTTGGAGGTCGCCAATGTATCTCCAAGGTCGCCTGCCCGGTTGGCTCAACCGGCTCTTTGCCTCCGCTAGGCTTCTTGCACCTTTCAAGAAGCTAGGCGAGGGCGGAGCCCCTGACGTGCGACATGTGGCATCAGTCGGGGAGGCGAAGCGGCGCGCAGCGGGGCGGGCGGTGGTGGACAATATGAAGGAGGCGTATATGTCGGTGCTTGCGCCGTCTCATCTCGGCGTCGGCATCTCCGCAGGGGACTCCGTGCTCATCCACAGGGCCCGCCTCATCGCCGAGAAGCTTGGCCAGCGTGCCATCATTGCCCACACTGACTTTCGCAGAGCTTACAACGAGGTGTGGTGCCGCACCATCATCAAACGCCAAATCAATTGGTCTTCTCTACACCATGTCATTCCTGCGCTCCTGGCCTACCTTTTCACGGATTCGTTTTTGCTCGTGGACGATCGGTCCGCCCCTCTGCAGTCGGAGGACGGCGTGCAACATGCTGCGCCGTTGGCCACGACATCCTTTTGCGTCGCGATTCACCCCAAGGTGGAGGAGTGCGGCAAGGCGTTGGACGTCACATACGGGGCGGCGCGCTTCAACGCCGACGATGTATATTTCGTGGGCCTGCCGGAGCACGTTTGGCCGGCCCATCACGCCTTCCGCACGTCCATCAAGGCGTCCATGGGGCTTGAGGTGCGCTTCGACAAAATGCACGCGTACAACGCGGACATGGAGGCCGCGCGGCGTGAGGCCCCGGTCGACGTCGAGTGGCCCGAGCTAGATGGCCACCGTGGCATCCCGGTCCTCAACTTGCCGCTCGGATCGCCAGGGTATGTGCATGCCTACATGAGCGGCAAGGCGGAAGTGCTAAAGAGGAGGTGAACGCCAGCATGAGCAAGCTCCTACAAGCACCTCTGTGCCAAGCCTAGCCGTCGGTACATCCACGCCCTACATCACCACCCATGGGCATGCTCAAGCATTGCATGCAACACATTCCGGGGTATTGGCTCCGCAACTGTCTCCCGTCCGAGGTGCAGGCCTTCTCGCTCGGAGGCGGTAGATGCCACCGTCCTCACGGTGCTCGAGCGGGTGCTAGGGCGGTCTCTTTTGAACCCTCCACGTACGGCACCGACACCTATCCGGTGGTCACCGATGTCTTGGCGGAGCTTTTTTGCACGACCCAGACCCCACGGCAGCAGAGGCGGCTATTTTGAGCGAGGGTGCGGTGGCCATGGCGCGCAGCATGCTGCACCTCCCCATTCGGTTGAAGGGCTCTGGCGTATTCGCCGCATGGCTACCGTTCGTGATGCAACCTTCATCGACTGCATCAACGACATCCTCCCGAGGTTCCTCGCTAGGAACTCCGACGCCAACACCCCCCCCCCCCTTATTTCTTTGACCCACAACTTGAGTCCGCACTTGGCCAAGGCAGCTTCAACCCAACTTATTCCGCCTGCCTGAATGACCATTTCCTCTACGATGCTCGTGCGTCGGCCAGCTACGCCGCGACGGTGCGCGAGGCGTGGGGCCACCTCCATGCGGCTACTGCTGGCCACCTTAGCGACGCGGATGCCCTCGTGGTGGAGCGGCAGGAGGAGGCTGCGTCGGGCTCGCAAAATGAGCTGACGGCATTTTTAGACCAGGCCAACAGCTCTCGGCTTCGGATTCGGGTGGGCACTCTCCCTGTCACATGTATGGTACAGATCTTGTTCGGCCAGCTCGGAGCGGCGTCGGGCATGTGGACGGTGGCCATCCCCACCGCACGGACGGTCATGACTCCGCATGAGCTGCGGGAGATCGCTGCCGGGTACATCTTTTTGCCTAGCCCCTGCCTGCCCTCGGTGGTTGGGAGCCAGATCCTTCTGCCCTCGACATAGCACAACCCCGTCACTGTCGAGCTATCGTAGACGCCCTCCGCAATCACTGATGAGTTCACAATATTGTTATCGTTGTACGCCGGGAGGTGGGTGACTTGTTATAGCACGCAGCGCCTCTAGGCAACACCATACCCAAGGATGGAATCAAAGACTTGGTAACGGACGCATAGCTCTCCTCCCGGCGTTCAACGCTGTGACCGGGAGCTATGATCTCCGGAGCTTGCAGTCCACGCTGTTGGAATTCAAGACTATCCGGCACGGGGCCAAGTACACTGCGGTGCTCCGGGCCACGGCTGTGGGTCGGTTTGAGCGCTCCCTGTTGGGCAACATACAACGGAGGTGGGCATTGCAGGATGCGGCGTGGCACAACCCGGAGCCGGGGCATAAGGGCCCGCTTCGAGGCATCATGTACATCTCGGAGTACACGGGCATAGTCTTCGGCACAATGGGTGAAGTGAGCAAGGGGGTGTGCCGCACTGTGCGCGATGTCTCATGCTTGGCCGCGGATCGGGGTGCCCTCTCATCGCGGGGCACTCGCTGCACCACCCGGGCTCACCAAAAGGCCTTACTCGCAAGAGATTTCCTTGGGCCCCTGAGCTTGGATAATGTTCGTGAGCGTGCTCACTTCCTCATCAGAAGGCGCGGATTCGTCCGCCATCCCGTCGCCAAATAAAGATGCGCAACACGTCCGTGAGCCACCCTTGCACACACGTGTACACGTGGCCCGGACTCTGAACCGTGCGCGCATGAATCATCCATCCCGCCTCGTGCGGGATGCGGGCCGCTTTTAGGCGGCTTGCTAAGTTGATCTTTTGGTAATGCTTTTAGCGGTGGATTTGTTACTGGCATTTTTTTTGTAATTCACACCAGTACGGTACCGGAAGTGCGTTTTAGGCATGTATGACACGGGACGTGCTCTACCGGTAGACCGCTCTACTGTCGTAATTTCTACACGCACAGCGCGCCACGTCGCAAAAAGTGCAATTCGGCCCTAGAGCGGTCACCCCTAGAGCGGTAGACCGGTCTAGCATTTCGGCGGTAGGGTGGCATCGATAGCTACCGATGCCACCCCCCGCTCTACCGCTCTACCGCTCTGTTTTGAATGCGGCACCCTTATTGCTGGCGAATCCACCTTCATAGCGCTACCCCTCGCCTGCCGCTCCCTGTAGTCCCACCGAAACTTCGCGCGGGCGGTACACAGATTCCACGCCTCACGGTCATGGCTGCGCGCCCGGAATCGCCCCGCAAGGCGCCACGGGCGGCCGGTCAAGCGGCCAGTCAAGGTGTGGATCCTTTCGGGCGCCGTGGGCGCCGGGCGCCATGCCGTTGTCCCACCGGCACGTCTCGCCATCCGGTGCGCCCAGCGGGGCGCTGCCTCCTAACGTGTCTCGACCGGAAGGGCATCGCCCCGCTGGCCTTGCTGACCCGTCTCCATCTGGATCTCATGTCGCGGCGGACAGCGGTCAACCGACTTGAGCCCAGGAGACCGAGCAGCAAGTGCGGCTGGTCCTGCGATGCTCGGTAAGGCGGTAGCGCCTAGTTTGACCGGTAGAGCTGTTCCCGTGTCATACCGTTCTGAGGGCTCAAAAAGGAACTGAAAAAGTGAAAATACTACATGGTGATTGGCTAGTCGCCATTTGCTTTTTGCGATGTGGCGCGCTTAGCGTGTAGAAATTACGGCGGTAGAGCGGTCTACCGGTAGAGCACGTCCCGTGTCATATAGGCCTTATATATGATCTGGCTATCGCTAGCGACTACATGTTAATTCGCACTCGTATATTAGTACGGAAAATCTGCGTTTGTGCACGGAGTATCGGACGTAACGTTTTTTGGGAGACTTTTTCATTTCGAATTTTGCCCAAAAAAGTATCCGTTACGGTTTGTGACGAGTATTCCGGAATACTCGTCACGCCGGGAAGTGACGCTCCGGTGACGCCTCAATCGACGTGGCACGTTCTGGTGCGAGTATTTAGCGTTACGCATTACGCAAGCGTCTGCTATCCTTCGACCCTAACAAATCAAGATATATTAACGACCGCGTTGTACATACGCTGCAAGGGTTTCACTGGGGCCAGTCATGTCCGGGAGGCGGGAAAAAGTACCATTGGTGTTGTTTATATATATATATATGTGTGTGTGTGTGTGTGTGTGTGTGTGTGTGTGTGTAGAACATTGTTTCGCGCGCGAGCTCGTAAATTGTACCATTTTAGTGGGGCAATTTATGAGAGTCGTGGATTGGACCATTTACGCTCTAATACTGCCCTTTTCCCATGTGCATTACTGTTTAGGTCCATAATGATAGCGCCCATGCCCCTTATGTGGGACAACTTCTCCTTATAACATCGCGTAGGACTACGTTGGATACTCAACTCCGGCACGGGCCATGCCCCATGGCAAGCCGTGAGCAACGGACCGTAGCAAGCGCTCACACCGAGCGCAATACCACCACCACCTACTCCGTGGCTAGCTCCCCCCTGCCTCCCCCTAGAACCCCCCCTAGCCTTTGCGTTGCGCGGTTGCGTAAGGTCGACGGGGGTCGGTCGCGTTGCACGCACCGGGTTTGACCAGACTCGGTGGCGCCATGGCGACACCTTGTACATCAGCCGCGCTAGCTAGGCCCACTTTACGGTTACTCAAGACGGTACTTGAGGCAAGTGCGAGCCAGTTTGGGCGGGGGAGGGCTTGGTAGAGCAGGAGAGGCGCCGCGATGGGGTGGGAACGGGAGCGGGTGGGTGGGAGATAGGCCACTGGGGGCGGTCGTTACATATAGGCAAACTGGCGACACTACGCTTTTGGCCGTGCGATGAGCGATTGTCCGCGGAGAGCCGTATATTTCCGGGTACGACGTAGCCTATGCGCGGTTCAAGTCCGAGTCAGCGCGTTCATGAGATCATGTAAGGTAAAGCCCACGTTGAACAGGTGAGAAAGGAGAAATAGCCTTTTCTCTGCGAGTACTGCCTCATCGGGAAATATTGTACAAATAATGACTTGGTAGTGGAGAAGTAGCACCCATGTTGGAATTGGAGTCGTCCTATACCGCACGATTTACCGTGCCCGTGCCCGTGGTCGGTGGTACGTAAATTACGTCATGGCGTTCCCGACCGGCGAATACCGTGCGCGTCGTGTTCGCATATGAGTACCTGATGTAATACCGTAAGTACTACAGCTCATCGAAGTACATCGAAAATAAAAAAAGCGGCACGGTGAACCTCTAAAGCCGATAAAATGTTCCGTTTTAAGATATGTCGTCCGGGTTTCGACAGGTCCTCCGGTTTTGATCCCCATATGTACTGCGTAACATACTAACATAATATTTGTGATGAATTAGTACTTCAACCAAAACCGGAGGGGGTTCCCGGCCCGATCTTACCCATCACAAATATGCACCCCACTAATTCTACGATGTCGAAGAGGTCTACAGTGGGAGATTCTTTTTTTCGTCCTTCAATTTGATTTAGGGGTGTACTGCACCAAGTACTTAAAGCGCTTCGCGGCTTGTACGAGGAAAGCGCGATATCGGCGTTTCAGGAACGCCGTGGTACGTGATGCAGCCACACAAACATTATTTTTCGGGCGTCCTATATCGTCCGACCACTAAAGTGAGGTGTGACCGCGTGCCCCCGCGTCGCCCACCCGCACGCCATGTAGTGCCGGCTTCCAACGTCGGCATCATGGCAGATAATCCCGTCTAATGCCACCGAGACACGAATCGAGCTGCTCCCCACACATTTCATTCCGACTTGTATCACATATTCTAGCCTAGCTACATGGCACTAGTGATGGGCGAGGCTTCACGCGGGGATGCTCGGTCAAGGGAAACGACTCCCGCAACCTTTGCTCGACGCATCTGCCGGGGCGCCCGGCTCTGCCAACACCTGCCTCACGGCCGCAGCAACGCGTTGCCACGCACAATGCATCGGGTTATCTTCCGGCTTGACTATGATGGATGGTGGGCGGGCAATGCGGGGTGGGGAGGGCATCATGTCGCGCGACCGTAGAGGGGGGGGGGGGGGTCAGGGCGATGGCGGCGGCGCAGCCATTGGAACGGCCACGCCATAGCACGCGTGCCCGTCACAAGGTGTCACAAGCTCGCGTGCGCGTGTGACATGCCCCGTAGCGGCACGCGCGTGGTAGCGTCGTGGTCGGCAGTACCCAGTACACGTACGATTATCTCCTAATTAGAGGCACGGGTACGGTAAATCGCACGGCATATATGACGCGTTAGAAACCGCGATTTCTCCCGGGTCGCAGAGTTCAATCATGTCATCGAGTCTGGTATTGCCAAAAGGTGCAGAGGCTGTTTTACATGGAAGGAGCGCCATTTAATGGCTTGCCACGCGGATAATGTTTTCGCCCTTGGGACAGGGGTGCGCACAGGTGAAACCTTTGCGGCGACCTACGACGGCCGTTTAGGCAGCGATCAAGTTACGGAAAGCCATGGGTAGGCTACACTCCGTTATGGCCAACAAGCAAATTGCCGAAGCACTCTTCAAGACTATTGGAGGCTAGTGACAGAATTTACAACACTGTTGGATCACCGTCTAAAACACTGCCATCAAAATACCCGGCAGTGACCACGAAAGGTCCGCCCTACCCCTTCGGGCGTCGGGCCATTCAAGTAATGCGAGTTGAGGCAAGCCCCATCCCGTGGAGCAAAGCTTTTTGGGAGTGCGATACATGTGCAACCAAAAAAAGGCAATGTGAGGGAGGGCCCGACGCCATAATTGGAAAAGCTTCCCATTCAGAGTAAACTACAATGCGCCATGAAGGGAGGGGGGACCCCGCCCAAAATAAAGGCATTTAAGTCCTCAGGTGTTGACGCAATAACATGACTACTGATACAATCCCTACACTCCGGAGCTAACAACCCCAAATTATGACGGTGATACCCCCATCGCAGGCACTCCACCAACAAATGTATGGTGGAGTTTATATTTATATGATATATACAGCATTACAACATTGTATAACAAAAAACAATAAATACAATGCAAAGGATCGTGGTGACACTTTTTAAGCGGCCAGCAGGGGACCTTGCCCAAGACCAAATGATTTAAAGCCCAACTTGCGGGACCGATCGTTGACCGGCTTGAGTGGGTCATAAGCCGGCGCGCATTTTTTGTAATTTGAAAAAAAATTAACATGTCTCCGACCCACCCACCCACCCACCAGCCGCCAATATGCGCAAAACAGTGACCACCGGTGTCCAAGTGTCAGCCCGTCGAGGCCCTATGCTCCCTCTGGCGGTGGGACGTCCAACAACGTGCGCGGGTGTTTGGCACCGTTGGCGAGTCGGTGGACACGGGTGTGTGGTTGGTGAAGTGGGACGATGTCGCGCCGCTCGCCACCGAATCTGCCAAAGCGCTCCGAGTTGAGGCCACCGGTTCCGGCTCACCTGTACCCAGCGCTGCCTCGGCCCCGTCAGGGGCGGTGATTGGGCCTCTCATCCTTGTCGCTCAGTTCGTGCCGCCGCGCATGCAAGGCCAATGCGTTGGTGCGAGTGTTTTTGTTGCAGGGGCGGTGGTCTCCGACTCCGGCACCCCTACCGAGCTCCCCGCAACCTTTATCATGCTTACCGAGCCGCTCACCCTCCAAGGACAAGGTGGCAATACTCGCCCCGCCCCCGGAAAGGATTTTTTGTACATCGGTAATGCACCGACACCGCGCAATCTTCGGTCATCGTGCTGCGTCTTGGCTCCACTTGCCGCTATCGCTGATAATATCCAACAAGTCACGGCGTTGATCGCTCCACCACGCCGGCCGTGGCGGTCCGCCGGCCTCGGCCGCGGTCCGCCGATGCTGCCTCCATCTCGCCCGCCTTAGCTCTTGCGGTAGAATCCCCAAGGGGGACTGGAGGGGAAAAGGCGGGCACCCCCCCCCCCCCCTCCCCCCCAAAAAAAAACTCCACATCCTCGATCGACTGCCGACTCTGGTATGCGTTCCACAGCCATGAAGTGGCGACTGACTTCCGGCCCGATTGGCTGGAAACCCGTGCCAAGTCCGCGGTGCGGGTTTCCGCGTCGGGATACGCCCGGACATATGCTTGCTTAAATGCCCCTGAAAATCCGGCATATGGTTTGGCAAAAAATGCAGCCGGCATGAACCCAGGTGTCGGTGTGTGAGCAAGTAACCGCCCGTCGGAAGCCGGATTAACTTCAAGTATAGTCCCCCTCGTAAGTCTTGCCATGTACGTATCTGTCCATATCGCCACGTCAGCACCGGCGCCGCCGACCGCCGAGTGGTACAGTGGCGCATTTTTACGATATAATTAACTTAGAATATTCATCAACGGCTTGAGATGTGATAGGTGGCGGAGGGGCGGGGGCTGCCTAGTACGCTCGTGATTCCGCTCTGCGCTGGTTCGAACCCGGCCGGGCATCTCGGTGGAAATAACACCGAGGGGGGTAGGGAGGTCCCGATGCAAAAAAAATTAGGTTCTCCTACAAACCCTAGTACAGTGGCTTACCGCGCGACCCGCATCCCGATAAAAAGGCGATGTACTCGCCCCGCGCGGGCGGATTTCCCCGCTTAGGGGCCCGCTAGGCACAGCCCAATAGCAGAATATGGGAGCGTATTGATGGCCAGCCCTACCACATACCCTGGACGATGCCCTAGCAGGTGACAATATGGACCCACCCGCTGAATCGGGGGCTGCACCCCTGCGCAGTATGGGCTGAAGCCCGGCTCTACCAAGGGCGCATTGAATGCGGACAACAATTATAGGTGGGCTGGTTTTGGAGCAAGCTTTAATCGTAGTACTAGCCGTTTTGCGGGAATTGCTCACTTGCTTCCATGCCGACGGTGGGGAGAGCGCGCCTTTGTAAATGTGCTCTACGATGGAAGAGCTAACTCTTGGCGAGCATCCGTAGAGATAGAAAAATGTACGTGCGATATAAAAATTATTGCCCTCGTGGAAATGGGGTATCAGATTTCCTTACCAACCCTGAACAATGACACGCACACGTATGGCTTTTACAACGAGAGCTCAACAAACGCCACTTAGGGCTCCCCCCACGCATGATGTCATGTCCCCGTATGACACATGGAAGGGCGCGGCCGGAAACGAAGGTGGGGGCTCATAATGGGTCAATCTGCAATTGATGCTTGACAAGGGGGGCAAGACTGTTGTGGGCAGGTGTATTGTTGTTCTAGCGGCTGCACCGATTTGACCAGCTAATGATGCGATGAAATCTGCAATATACGCAAAAGCCTCTTGCCTACCGTCCGCGGTTTTTCGACATTAACGCAGATGCAAATGTAGGGATGTGGGGAGTGCGCATCAGTACGGATCTGCACATCTGAGGCTGGGTCACATGTTATGGACCCATCTTGAAGGATGTGATAGTTTATCCGCTGCTGCGCTGCAGCCCCCTCCTCAGGCAGCCTAGGTTTAGAAACATTAGGCATGACGGCTGGTGGAAACCATATGACCGGCGGAGGTTGAATCCCGCCCTTAAATATTGCGGAATTCGACTAAGGCGAGTACTAGGCGTGTGCCGGGCTTGCGTGCAGCCCGCTGTGCCACCACCATTAGCAAGTCTCAAACCGCAACCTAATGGCAGGGATTTGCCGGCGGCTAACCGGCGGGAGACAGCAACCGATGCTGGCGCCCATGCCAATCACTGATAGCGACTACTCTAGCTCCTGCCGTTGTAGGCTGGTGTTTAAGACACAATGCAGTGTGCAATAAATGTTTGCAGCAGTCCCACCGTTGCGGGAAGAGGTGACCTTTGTCACTGCAAAATCGCAGGAAAATGGCCAGGGACGCCTCATAGGTTTCCTTAGATTACGTCCAAAGGCGTTGTGCTTCCATTCAGAAGCGTGACCGCCAATTGCTCCATATGGCAAACTGCACGGTGTGCGTGTAAACCATTTAGACGCGCCGGTGCCACTTCGTCCCGCGCAGCTCGCGCACAAAGCCATCCCATTGTCCGCGCCAAAAGAGACAATCCACATGTATGCTGCCTACCCTGCGAAGCATCACGACGTCCTGCAAGGCAAAGCCCTCCAGTAACACATAAGAAAAATGCATTCGTACGACGCCCCGCTTTGTGAGGCCGCTAAAGAAGCGCTCATGCGGTTATTCCGATTGCTCTCGCGACGCGAGGTGCCCGTCCGGGCGCGTATCCATAGCCCTGCCCTGCCGAAAATAAGCTACGACGCTGGCCCCGGCGAGCAGTTTCCACCACGGTAACGAGAACCACCTCGGCAGTACGAACGTGTCTTGCGTCGTGGTGCGGGTCGCATGAAACTCGCCCCCAAAATGTTTGAGAATCGCTCGGTCGCTCACACGGCAGTGCACCACTACATCTCACCGACGGCCTCGTCCAACTGCCCGCTCGGCATCGACTCCGTGACAAGTGTCGAATCGCAGATTGGCTGGACTACCGCAACCCACTTGGCCGCCCGCGTTGCGGTGACGGCCACCTCTCTCCTCACTGAATCATTTGTAGTCAGCCTCGGGCGGGATTATCGAGGCGACACTATTTTAATTCCTCCGCGAGCAATATTCGGCCACCATAGTGACGCCCATCGCAGCATCATCAGCAGCTTAAACGCTGCCGGTAAACTAGTTCGAGGTACTGCTCCGACTCCTCATGCCGATCTCGCCGGGTGCGGATGACCCGCGTATAGGTGGAGCGCATGGGGAGCTAGCGCCGTGCAGGTTGCGCAAGGCACGCCGATTTATACGCCACCATGTACGACGGGGCATTATAAGCCGGTGGACCGCCTGCCCGGTAACGTCGTCCGAATGAGCGTACGCATCGCGATCGTGCGTGGCGCGACAGTATGGGGTTACTTCGGTTGGCCTCAAAGATTATGTTACGCCGTAAATAACTGCGCCCGGTTTAACCGCAGCCGGTCAAGCTAGGTATACGCCGGCGTGGACGCAGTTGCGCTCATCGCAACGTCATCGGCATGGTCGGTGACCCACCGCCGGTAAGCTAGTTATGGATAGTTTTCGACCCCCGTGCCGATATCCGCGGGTGCCTCAGCCCGACGCATAGGTGGGGTGCAACATGAACTAGCGCCTTGCAGGTCCTGCGAGGCACGCCGGCGTGTACGCGCCGCGTACGACGGGGCGTCATCTATCTACAGAGGGACCCTCTGCATGCATGTCAACTGCGTCCACCGAGTGCGCGTAAGACGCATCGCGATCGTGCGTGTCGCGGTTGTACGAAGCATTATTCGCATGGTAAACTTCGTCCGACCGCGCGTACTGGTACCAATACGGTTGTACGCATCGCGATCCTGCACGGCGAGCTTATAAATTGTACCATTTTAGTGGGGCAATTTATGAGAGTCGTGGATTGGACCATTTACGCTCTAATACTGCCCTTTTCCCATGTGCATTACTGTTTAGGTCCATAATGATAGCGCCCATGCCCCTTATGTGGGACAACTTCTCCTTATAACATCGCGTAGGACTACGTTGGATACTCAACTCCGGCACGGGCCATGCCCCATGGCAAGCCGTGAGCAACGGACCGTAGCAAGCGCTCACACCGAGCGCAATACCACCGCCACCTACTCCGTGGCTAGCTCCCCCCTGCCTCCCCCTAGAACCCCCCCTAGCCTTTGCGTTGCGCGGTTGCGTAAGGTCGACGGGGGTCGGTCGCGTTGCACGCACCGGGTTTGACCAGACTCGGTGGCGCCATGGCGACACCTTGTACATCAGGCGCGCTAGCTAGGCCCACTTTACGGTTACTCAAGACGGTACTTGAGGCAAGTGCGAGCCAGTTTGGGCGGGGGAGGGCTTGGTAGAGCAGGAGAGGCGCCGCGATGGGGTGGGAACGGGAGCGGGTGGGTGGGAGATAGGCCACTGGGGGCGGTCGTTACATATAGGCAAACTGGCGACACTACGCTTGTGGCCGTGCGATGAGCGATTGTCCGCGGAGAGCCGTATATTTCCGGGTACGACGTAGCCTATGCGCGGTTCAAGTCCGAGTCAGCGCGTTCATAAGATCATGTAAGGTAAAGCCCACGTTGAACAGGTGAGAAAGGAGAAATAGCCTTTTCTCTGCGAGTACTGCCTCATCGGGAAATATTGTACAAATAATGACTTGGTAGTGGAGAAGTAGCACCCATGTTGGAATTGGAGTCGTCCTATACCGCACGATTTACCGTGCCCGTGCCCGTGGTCGGTGGTACGTAAATTACGTCATGGCGTTCCCGACCGGCGAATACCGTGCGCGTCGTGTTCGCATATGAGTACCTGATGTAATACCGTAAGTACTACAGCTCATCGAAGTACATCGAAAATAAAAAAAGCGGCACGGTGAACCTCTAAAGCCGATAAAATGTTCCGTTTTAAGATATGTCGTCCGGGTTTCGACAGGTCCTCCGGTTTTGATCCCCATATGTACTGCGTAACATACTAACATAATATTTGTGATGAATTAGTACTTCAACCAAAACCGGAGGGGGTTCCCGGCCCGATCTTACCCATCACAAATATGCACCCCACTAATTCTACGATGTCGAAGAGGTCTACAGTGGGAGATTCTTTTTTTCGTCCTTCAATTTGATTTAGGGGTGTACTGCACCAAGTACTTAAAGCGCTTCGCGGCTTGTACGAGGAAAGCGCGATATCGGCGTTTCAGGAACGCCGTGGTACGTGATGCAGCCACACAAACATTATTTTTCGGGCGTCCTATATCGTCCGACCACTAAAGTGAGGTGTGACCGCGTGCCCCCGCGTCGCCCACCCGCACGCCATGTAGTGCCGGCTTCCAACGTCGGCATCATGGCAGATAATCCCGTCTAATGCCACCGAGACACGAATCGAGCTGCTCCCCACACATTTCATTCCGACTTGTATCACATATTCTAGCCTAGCTACATGGCACTAGTGATGGGCGAGGCTTCACGCGGGGATGCTCGGTCAAGGGAAACGACTCCCGCAACCTTTGCTCGACGCATCTGCCGGGGCGCCCGGCTCTGCCAACACCTGCCTCACGGCCGCAGCAACGCGTTGCCACGCACAATGCATCGGGTTATCTTCCGGCTTGACTATGATGGATGGTGGGCGGGCAATGCGGGGTGGGGAGGGCATCATGTCGCGCGACCGTAGAGGGGGGGGGGGGGTCAGGGCGATGGCGGCGGCGCAGCCATTGGAACGGCCACGCCATAGCACGCGTGCCCGTCACAAGGTGTCACAAGCTCGCGTGCGCGTGTGACATGCCCCGTAGCGGCACGCGCGTGGTAGCGTCGTGGTCGGCAGTACCCAGTACACGTACGATTATCTCCTAATTAGAGGCACGGGTACGGTAAATCGCACGGCATATATGACGCGTTAGAAACCGCGATTTCTCCCGGGTCGCAGAGTTCAATCATGTCATCGAGTCTGGTATTGCCAAAAGGTGCAGAGGCTGTTTTACATGGAAGGAGCGCCATTTAATGGCTTGCCACGCGGATAATGTTTTCGCCCTTGGGACAGGGGTGCGCACAGGTGAAACCTTTGCGGCGACCTACGACGGCCGTTTAGGCAGCGATCAAGTTACGGAAAGCCATGGGTAGGCTACACTCCGTTATGGCCAACAAGCAAATTGCCGAAGCACTCTTCAAGACTATTGGAGGCTAGTGACAGAATTTACAACACTGTTGGATCACCGTCTAAAACACTGCCATCAAAATACCCGGCAGTGACCACGAAAGGTCCGCCCTACCCCTTCGGGCGTCGGGCCATTCAAGTAATGCGAGTTGAGGCAAGCCCCATCCCGTGGAGCAAAGCTTTTTGGGAGTGCGATACATGTGCAACCAAAAAAAGGCAATGTGAGGGAGGGCCCGACGCCATAATTGGAAAAGCTTCCCATTCAGAGTAAACTACAATGCGGCAGTCTCGGGTGCCTCACGCAGGTCAAGCAGACAAGGCTGTCGTAAACACAAAGAAGGCAGCAGAGAGAGAAAGAAACAATGGTTACAACGTTGTCACCACCCGCCGCTATTTATGCGTATGGCTAGCTCACAGCTAGCCACCACCAAGCGGCACGCGCACTGCTAAGCGCGTCACCGTGAAGAGTCGTGCCTCGAAGTGTCGAACAGGAGGTCGTCGCTTAGAGACCTCCGCACATGTAGTTGACACATCAGTTTATACACAAGTATACAACTGATGTTCCAGAGGCAGGCACATTATACTTGTGCCCGCTACGGGTACGCACATGCGTATTATCCCGTAACTACTACTGAACAGTGTACCGGTACCAGTAGGACTCGTCTCATGATTCATCATCCACCAGTACTCGTATTGTGGCGCGTGACACACGCGCGCACACATACGATACATCAGGTACTCGTACATGAATGATGCTACGATCATACAGTACCCGTACAGAGTATGCCATTATTGTCACACTACATCTCTCCCCCCTTGACAACAGTGTGAAATAGCATTCCACAGGCAGTTTAATTTGCAGTCGGCACACGTGCCGGGTATTTATGCATATGCTCCACAAATTCAGGTGACTTTACAAAGTCCAACCATTTGGGAGTAGCCATAAAATCCTGCAATGCTATTGTCCTTTTAACATCAAACAAACGATGCCAAACAGGGGCAATAGACTCATCCGCAAAGTGAACAAGAAATTGCAACTGAGTACCACGTAAACCGGGCATGGAACCGATCTTAACGCTGGTAATCATGTCAATCTCATACTCATCATCAGAGTCGTCACCGGTACCAACAACAAGAGGTACATGCGGGCGCAACGGCGCAGTGGGACAGGGTCTCAAGTTATTAACATGAAATACTGGGTGCAACTTAACACCAGCAGGTAATTTCAGTCGATAACTATGACCGCCAATTTTCTCTACAATAGAAAATGGGCCAAGCTGCTTGTCCATCAGCTTTTTGCAAGGCTGACCTTTGACTTTAAGCAGACGGGTATCCACAGATACTCTATCTCCAACATTGAAGATAGGAGGATTGCGCTGTTGCCTAACACTAGGTCGAACAGTCAATTCATCTTTATGGACAGCCAACACTGACCGAACCAACTCATGAATCTCCTTCATATCTTGGATACGTTGCTGAGCATCACGAGAGAATGCTATTGTTGGTCTCATACCAAACAATACATCCGGAGGCGTTTCAGGATTGAAACCATACATAACCTCAAATGGTGCATGCTCAATGCCAAGTGCTTTGTTGGAATTATACGCAAATTCCATCAATGGTAACTGGTCTACCCAGTTTGAACCATCGAAACAACAAAACGCACGAGCCAACTCAGTGACTATGGCATTAATGCGTTCGGTCAAACCATCTGTTTCAGGATGTTGGCCACTAGACATGTTCAATTTAGTGCCAAGTCTCCGCCACAGAGTTTGCCAGAATGCAGACAGGAACCGTGGATCTCTATCAGAGACGATCACACGAGGTATTCCATGCAGCCTGAATACTTCCTTCAGAAATAATTCAGCTGCTTGTCCACCAGTCACGTTGACTGTGGTTGGAATAAAATGTGCTTGCCGGGACAGATGGCAACACACAACCAACATAGTATTATAACCATTACTCTCAGGTAACTCGGTTATAAAATCCAAACCAACCGTATGCCATGGACGTGGCGGTACTGGTAAGGGCTGTGTTGGTGCAGGTGGCTGCGGACGTGCACGAACACGCCGGCACACCGAACATTGTTCACAATAGGTTTTCACGTCATGTCGTATGCGTGTCCACCAAAAACGGTCCAAGGCACGTGCCAAGGTGCTTGCATAAGCACGGTGACCAACAGAATCATGTAGCTCATACAATATCTTATTGATGATGTCACGATTGGTTGGTATGCAAAGACGTCCATGTCTCCAAAAATAACATCGTGCTCTACCACATGACCGGACTGCTTCCACCCCCCCCATAAGGAGTAGAACGCGTCCTCTGCATATCCAGCCTTAATAAGGTGGAGAATATTGTCATCAAGGCTAAGTGACGACGCACTTACAGCCGACAATACTGCAGTACATGGGCGATGTTCACTCACGAGTGATTCAGCCGCGTCCGGCACATCCCCGGTCCAATATAAGCCACCGAAACCAATCGGCTTAAAATCCGGTCTACGCGACAGCGGATCGGCTTCATTCCACTTGCCCTTTCGGTATGCAAGAGATATGGACCCAACAAACGGCCTGCAAGTCGCGTACATAGCGCACTTGTCGCCGGTTCAAACCTTTCTGCCGGTTGCCCTGAGCAGATGACGCAGGGTGTCATGATCTGAGACAACAAGGAATCGACAGCACCCTTCAAGGTAACAACGCCAGTGCTTAATTGATTCACAGACAGCCAAAGCTTCCAAATCATAAGCGCTGTAGGTATTACCACGCTCAGCTGCATTCAGCTTTCGCGCCCAGTAACTCACTGGTTGAGGACCTCCTCCTTGGTCCTGCAGTAGCACTGCAGCAAGCCCTACGTTGGACGCATCTGTCGCTACGGTGAAACGTCGCATCCGCCACCCATGGGACGGAATGGAAAGACACGGAGAGGAAATCAGTCGCAGACGAAGGGTCTCAAAGGCTTCCTGACACGCCGGTGACCAGTCAACATGAACTGGTTTAGACTTACGCAATAAGTCAGTCAATGGTGCAGTTAAATCACTGAAATGATGAATAATGCGGCAGTCTCAGCCGGATAGAGACTGCAGGGACAAACAAAGGTGGTGTGCAGTGGTGGTGCAAAGGCGAGAGGCTACAGTGTTTTGAGAACACAACAATTGTTTAACACAACGCTTACCACACGGCAGCATTATACAGTACATATACTCGTAGTCCCAGGTACACATTGTACTAGTACACACATGTACTAACTCGTAGTATATCGTACTCGTATAATTGTCACACTACATTCCGCCCCCCCTGCGAGAATTCAATTCTCGACATCAGCGGGGTTCGAACTGGTGAACCTTACATCAGGATGCTGGCGCCTTGTAACAATTGAGGCGGTATCAATCCGGCTCCGAAGCACAACGCTTACCACACGTACGGCAGCATTATACAGTACATATACTCTTAGTCCCAGGTACACATTGTACTAGTACACACATGTACTAACTCGTAGTATATCGTACTCGTATAATTGTCCACAATAAACTTAGAGTAGAAATTGCAAAATTGTTACAAAACTTCTGACTTCACTCTGAGTTTTAGGGACAGAGCCAATCCCTAACTGCAGCCACTTTGGCCTCTGAAACTGACAACTTACCATCAGCGACGGTATTACCCCAAATAATCCATAGATTGCATGCCAAAGAAACATTTCTTTAATTGCAACCTCAGATGATATTCATTCAGTTTCTCAAAACTAAACGAAGGTGCTTTATGTGGTCATCATAATTATCTGAATATATACATATATCATCCAGATACACAACCACAAAGTCACGCAAAAATGGTCTCAAGATGTCATTCATCATGCGCTGGAAAGTGGCTGGGGCATTGCACAAACCAAATGGCATTGCAGTCCACTCCCATAGACCATCAGGGTGTTTGAAACGCTGTCTTGTGGATGTCCTCCTCTGCAATGGCAAACCTGCCAATAACCTGATGCTAAATCCAGATGGGTATAGCAACGGGCATTGCGGAGAGAATCCAAACGTTTCATCAATTCGCGGCAAAGGGATACATATCCTTCGAGTGACCTCGTCCAGCCCACGAAAATCGACACACAACCGAAGGGATCCATCTGCCTTCTTAACAAAAAAGAATAGGCGAACCAAACTCAGATTGACTAGGACGAACAAGTCCAGCGGCAATCGCATCTTTGAGTTGGCGATCCAATTCAGCACGTTCAGCGGGAGACAAATGATTAAGTCTTTGGCGTTCATTTTGCCAGTTTAACTCAATTTTTGTGATCCCATGGCCGATGAACAGGCGGCCTGTTGACTGGACGCAAAATTTCAGGAAACTCGTCATACAACAAATGACGAATAGCATCCTTTTGCTCTGGTGTCATAGGCATTGTCTAAATGCAGGTCAGGATCATCCTTTATAACCGACATTTCAACGACATAGAATTCAGCTAAAGAATTATGCTTAGACGGCACGAGCAGTTTTGCGGCATCAACTTTTGTACCCTAGTGGAAGTAATCATGCTACTTGCAGGAGTTACGACCCACTATTTACAACAGGTACATGGGTTCCATCCATTAAAGTCATGATACGTTCCGTACCATACTTAATGGTAACTTGCGCTTCATCCAAGCCAAGTTAAACCCAATACAATGTCGGAGACTTTGAGCTCACGCAGTATATAAAAAACTCGATTCTCAAATACATGTCCTCCAACAGACAGAGACACAACAGTTGTATGGTAACATGAGACACGTTGACCATTAGCCAAACGGACAGATGTTTCTGGCTTTCAACTGTTGTATCTGCAAGTTGTTTCTTGCGCACAAAGTCCTCAGATGTAAAATCTAAAGATGCGACAGTCTCGGGTGCCTCACGCAGGTCAGGCAGACAAGGCTGTCGTAAACACAAGAAGGCAGCAGAGAGAGAAAGAAACAATGTTACAAACGTTGTCACCACCCGCCGCTATTTATGCGTATGGCTAGCTCACAGCTAGCCACCACCAAGCGGCACGCGCACTGCCTAAGCGCGTCACCGTTGAAGAGTCGTGCCTCGAAGTGTCGAACAGGAGGTCGTCGCTTAGAGACCTCCGCACATGTAGTTGACACATCAGTTTATACACAAGTATACAACTGATGTTCCAGAGGCAGGCACATTATACTTGTGCCCGCTACGGGTACGCACATGCGTATATATCCCGTAACTACTACTGAACAGTGTACGGTACCAGTAGGACTCGTCTCATGATTCATCATCCACCAGTACTCGTATTGTGGCGCGTGACACACGCGCGCACACATACGATACAGCAGGTACTCGTACATGAATGATGCTTACGATCATACAGTACCCGTACAGAGTATGCCATTATTGTCACACTACATCTCTCCCCCCTTGAACAACAGTGTGAAATAAGCATTCCACAGGCAGTTTAATTTGCAGTCGGCACACGTGCCGGGTATTTTATGCATATGCTCCACAAATTCAGGTGACTTTACAAAGTCCAACCATTTGGGAGTAGCCATAAAATCCTGCAATGCTATTGTCCTTTTAACATCAAACAAACGATGCCAAACAGGGGCAATAGACTCATACGCAAAGTGAACAAGAAATTGCAACTGAGTACCACGTAAACCGGGCATGGAACCGATCTTAACGCTGGTGATATCTTGTCAATCTCATACTCATCATCAGAGTCGTCACCGGTTACCAACAACAAGAGGTACCATGCGGGCGCAACGGCGCAGTGGGACAGGGTCTCAAGTTATTAACATGAAATACTGGGTGCAACTTACACCAGCAGGTAATTTTCAGTCGATAACTATGACCGCCAATTTTCTCTACAATAGAAAATGGGCCAAGCTGCTTGTCCATCAGCTTTTTGCAAGGCTGACCTTTGACCTTAAGCAGACGGGTATCCACAGATACTCTATCTCCAACATTGAAGATAGGAGGATTGCGCTGTTGCCTAACACTAGGTCGAACAGTCAATTCATCTTTATGGACAGCCAACACTGACCGAACCAACTCGTGAATCTCCTTCATATCTTGGATACGTTGCTGAGCATCACGAGAGAATGCTATTGTTGGTCTCATACCAAACAATACATCCGGAGGCGTTTCAGGATTGAAACCATACATAACCTCAAATGGTGCATGCTCAATGCCAAGTGCTTTGTTGGAATTATACGCAAATTCCATCAATGGTAACTGGTCTACCCAGTTTGAACCATCGAAACAACAAAACGCACGAGCCAACTCAGTGACTATGGCATTAATGCGTTCGGTCAAACCATCTGTTTCAGGATGTTGGACATGTTCAATTTAGTGCCAAGTCTCCGCCACAGAGTTTGCCAGAATGCAGACAGGAACCGTGGATCTCTATCAGAGACGATCACACGAGGTATTCCATGCAGCCTGAATACTTCCTTCAGAAATAATTCAGCTGCCTGTCCACCAGTCACGTTGACTGTGGTTGGAATAAAATGTGCTTGCCGGGACAGATGGCAACACACAACCAACATAGTATTATAACCATTACTCTCAGGTAACTCGGTTATAAAATCCAAACCAACCGTATGCCATGGACGTGGCGGTACTGGTAAGGGCTGTGTTGGTGCAGGTGGCTGCGGACGTGCACGAACACGCCGGCACACCGAACATTGTTCACAATAGGTTTTCACGTCATGTCGTATGCGTGTCCACCAAAAACGGTCCAAGGCACGTGCCAAGGTGCTTGCATAAGCACGGTGACCAACAGAATCATGTAGCTCATACAATATCTTATTGATGATGTCACGATTGGTTGGTATGCAAAGACGTCCATGTCTCCAAAAATAACCATCGTGCTCTACCACATGACCGGACTGCTTCCACCCCCCCCATAAGGAGTAGAACGCGTCCTCTGCATATCCAGCCTTAATAAGGTGGAGAATATTGTCATCAAGGCTAAGTGACGACGCACTTACAGCCGACAATACCGCAGTACATGGGCGATGTTCACTCACGAGTGATTCAGCCGCGTCCGGCACATCCCCGGTCCAATATAAGCCACCGAAACCAATCGGCTTAAAATCCGGTCTACGCGACAACGGATCGGCTTCATTCCACTTGCCCTTTCGGTATGCAAGAGATATGGACCCAACAAACGGCTGCAAGTCGCGTACATAGCGCACTTGTCGCCGGTTCAACCTTTCTGCCGGTTGCCTGAGCAGATGACGCAGGGTGTCATGATCTGAGACAACAAGGAATCGACAGCACCCTTCAAGGTAACAACGCCAGTGCTTAATTGATTCACAGACAGCCAAAGCTTCCAAATCATAAGCACTGTAGGTATTACCACGCTCAGCTGCATTCAGCTTTCGCGCCCAGTAACTCACTGGTTGAGGACCTCCTCCTTGGTCCTGCAGTAGCACTGCAGCAAGCCCTACGTTGGACGCATCTGTCGCTACGGTGAACGTCGCATCCGCCCCCATGGAAGGAATGGAAAGACACGGAGCGGAAATCAGTCGCAGACGAAGGGTCTCAAAGGCTTCCTGACACGCCGGTGACCAGTCAACATGAACTGGTTTAGACTTACGCAATAAGTCAGTCAATGGTGCAGTTAAATCACTGAAATGATGAATAATGCGGCAGTCTCAGCCGGATAGAGACTGCAAGGGACAAACAAAGGTGGTGTGCAGTGGTGGTGCAAAGGCGAGAGGCTACAGTGTTTTGAGAACACAACAATTGTTTAACACAACGCTTACCACACGGCAGCATTATACAGTACATATACTCGTAGTCCCAGGTACACATTGTACTAAACACATGTACTAACTCGTAGTATATCGTACTCGTATATTGTCACACTACATTCCGCCCCCCCTGCGAGAATTCAATTCTCGACATCAGCGGGGTTCGAACTGGTGAACCTTACATCAGGATGCTGGCGCCTTGTAACAATTGAGGCGGTATCAATCCGGCTCCGAAGCACAACGCTTACCACACGTACGGCAGCATTATACAGTACATATACTCTTAGTCCCAGGTACACATTGTACTAGTACACACATGTACTAACTCGTAGTATATCGTACTCGTATAATTGTCACAATAAACTTAGAGTAGAAATTGCAAAATTGTACAAAACTTCTGACTTCACTCTGAGTTTTAGGGACAGGCCAATCCCTAACTGCAGCCACTTTGGCCTCTGAAACTGACAACTTACCATCAGCGACGGTATACCCCAAATAATCCATAGATTGCATGCCAAAGAAACATTTCTTTAATTGCAACCTCAGATGATATTCATTCAGTTTCTCAAAAACTAAACGAAGGTGCTTTATGTGGTCATCATAATTATCTGAATATATACTCATCCAGATATACAAACCACAAAGTCACGCAAAAAATGGTCTCAAGATGTCATTCATCATGCGCTGGAAAGTGGCTGGGGCATTGCAAAACCAAATGGCATTGCAGTCCACTCCATAGACCATCAGGTGTTTGAAACGCTGTCTTTGTGGATCCTCCTCTGCAATGGCAACCTGCCAATAACCTGATGCTAAATCCAGATGGGTATATAGCAACGGGCATTGCGGAGAGAATCCAACGTTTCATCAATTCGCGGCAAAGGATACATATCCTTTCGAGTGACCTCGTCCAGCCCACGAAAATCGACACACAACCGAAGGGATCCATCTGCCTTCTTAACAAAAAGAATAGGCGAACCAAACTCAGATTGACTAGGACGAACAAGTCCAGCGGCAATCGCATCTTTGAGTTGGCGATCCAATTCAGCACGTTCAGCGGGAGACAAATGATTAAGTCTTTGGCGTTTCATTTTGCCAGTTAACTCAATTTTGTGATCCCATGGCCGATGGGATGAACAGGCGGCCTGTTGACTGGACGCAAAATTTCAGGAAACTCGTCATACAACAAATGACGAATAGCATCCTTTGCTCTGTGTCATAGCATTGTCTAAATGCAGGTCAGGATCATCCTTTAAACCGACATTTCAACGACATAGAATTCAGCTAAAGAATTATGCTTAGACGCACGAGCAGTTTTGCGCATCAACTTTTGACCCTAGTGGAAGTAATCATGCTACTTGCAGGAGTACGACCCACTATTACAACAGGTACATGGGTTCCATCCATTAAAGTCATGATACGTTCCGTACCATACTTAATGGTAACTTGCGCTTCATCAAGCCAAGTTAAACCCAATACAATGTCGGAGACTTTGAGCTCACGCAGTATATAAAAAACTCGATTCTCAAATACATGTCCTCCAACAGACAGAGACACAACAGTTGTATGGAACATGAGACACGTTGACCATTAGCCAAACGGACAGATGTTCTGGCTTTCAACTGTTGTATCTGCAAGTTGTTTCTGCGCACAAAGTCCTCAGATGTAAAATCTAAAGATGCGACAGTCTCGGGTGCCTCACGCAGGTCAAGCAGACAAGGCTGTCGTAAACACAAAGAAGGCAGCAGAGAGAGAAAGAAACAATGGTTACAACGTTGTCACCACCCGCCGCTATTTATGCGTATGGCTAGCTCACAGCTAGCCACCACCAAGCGGCACGCGCACTGCTAAGCGCGTCACCGTGGAGAGTCGTGCCTCGAAGTGTCGAACAGGAGGTCGTCGCTTAGAGACCTCCGCACATGTAGTTGACACATCAGTTTATACACAAGTATACAACTGATGTTACAGAGGCAGGCATTATACTTGCCCGCTACGGGTACGCACATGCGTATTATCCCGTAACTACTACTGAACAGTGTACCGGTACCAGTAGGACTCGTCTCATGATTCATCATCCACCAGTACTCGTATTGTGGCGCGTGACACACGCGCGCACACATACGATACAGCAGGTACTCGTACATGAATGATGCTACGATCATACAGTACCCGTACAGAGTATGCCATTATTGTCACACTACATCTCTCCCCCCTTGACAACAGTGTGAAATAGCATTCCACAGGCAGTTTAATTTGCAGTCGGCACACGTGCCGGGTATTTATGCATATGCTCCACAAATTCAGGTGACTTTACAAAGTCCAACCATTTGGGAGTAGCCATAAAATCCTGCAATGCTATTGTCCTTTTAACATCAAACAAACGATGCCAAACAGGGGCAATAGACTCATCCGCAAAGTGAACAAGAAATTGCAACTGAGTACCACGTAAACCGGGCATGGAACCGATCTTAACGCTGGTAATCTTGTCAATCTCATACTCATCATCAGAGTCGTCACCGGTACCAACAACAAGAGGTACATGCGGGCGCAACGGCGCAGTGGGACAGGGTCTCAAGTTATTAACATGAAATACTGGGTGCAACTTAACACCAGCAGGTAATTTCAGTCGATAACTATGACCGCCAATTTTCTCTACAATAGAAAATGGGCCAAGCTGCTTGTCCATCAGCTTTTTGCAAGGCTGACCTTTGACCTTAAGCAGACGGGTATCCACAGATACTCTATCTCCAACATTGAAGATAGGAGGATTGCGCTGTTGCCTAACACTAGGTCGAACAGTCAATTCATCTTTATGGACAGCCAACACTGACCGAACCAACTCGTGAATCTCCTTCATATCTTGGATACGTTGCTGAGCATCACGAGAGAATGCTATTGTTGGTCTCATACCAAACAATACATCCGGAGGCGTTTCAGGATTGAAACCATACATAACCTCAAATGGTGCATGCTCAATGCCAAGTGCTTTGTTGGAATTATACGCAAATTCCATCAATGGTAACTGGTCTACCCAGTTTGAACCATCGAAACAACAAAACGCACGAGCCAACTCAGTGACTATGGCATTAATGCGTTCGGTCAAACCATCTGTTTCAGGATGTTGGCCACTAGACATGTTCAATTTAGTGCCAAGTCTCCGCCACAGAGTTTGCCAGAATGCAGACAGGAACCGTGGATCTCTATCAGAGACGATCACACGAGGTATTCCATGCAGCCTGAATACTTCCTTCAGAAATAATTCAGCTGCCTGTCCACCAGTCACGTTGACTGTGGTTGGAATAAAATGTGCTTGCCGGGACAGATGGCAACACACAACCAACATAGTATTATAACCATTACTCTCAGGTAACTCGGTTATAAAATCCAAACCAACCGTATGCCATGGACGTGGCGGTACTGGTAAGGGCTGTGTTGGTGCAGGTGGCTGCGGACGTGCACGAACACGCCGGCACACCGAACATTGTTCACAATAGGTTTTCACGTCATGTCGTATGCGTGTCCACCAAAAACGGTCCAAGGCACGTGCCAAGGTGCTTGCATAAGCACGGTGACCAACAGAATCATGTAGCTCATACAATATCTTATTGATGATGTCACGATTGGTTGGTATGCAAAGACGTCCATGTCTCCAAAAATAACCATCGTGCTCTACCACATGACCGGACTGCTTCCACCCCCCATAAGGAGTAGAACGCGTCCTCTGCATATCCAGCCTTAATAAGGTGGAGAATATTGTCATCAAGGCTAAGTGACGACGCACTTACAGCCGACAATACCGCAGTACATGGGCGATGTTCACTCACGAGTGATTCAGCCGCGTCCGGCACATCCCCGGTCCAATATAAGCCACCGAAACCAATCGGCTTAAAATCCGGTCTACGCGACAACGGATCGGCTTCATTCCACTTGCCCTTTCGGTATGCAAGAGATATGGACCCAACAAACGGCTGCAAGTCGCGTACATAGCGCACTTGTCGCCGGTTCAACCTTTCTGCCGGTTGCCTGAGCAGATGACGCAGGGTGTCATGATCTGAGACAACAAGGAATCGACAGCACCCTTCAAGGTAACAACGCCAGTGCTTAATTGATTCACAGACAGCCAAAGCTTCCAAATCATAAGCACTGTAGGTATTACCACGCTCAGCTGCATTCAGCTTTCGCGCCCAGTAACTCACTGGTTGAGGACCTCCTCCTTGGTCCTGCAGTAGCACTGCAGCAAGCCCTACGTTGGACGCATCTGTCGCTACGGTGAACGTCGCATCCGCCCCCATGGAAGGAATGGAAAGACACGGAGCGGAAATCAGTCGCAGACGAAGGGTCTCAAAGGCTTCCTGACACGCCGGTGACCAGTCAACATGAACTGGTTTAGACTTACGCAATAAGTCAGTCAATGGTGCAGTTAAATCACTGAAATGATGAATAAACTTAGAGTAGAAATTGCAGAATTGTACAAAACTTCTGACTTCACTCTGAGTTTTAGGGACAGGCCAATCCCTAACTGCAGCCACTTTGGCCTCTGAAACAGACAACTTACCATCAGCGACGGTATACCCCAAATAATCCATAGATTGCATGCCAAAGAAACATTTCTTTAATTGCAACCTCAGATTATATTCATTCAGTTTCTCAAAAACTAAACGAAGGTGCTTTATGTGGTCATCATAATTATCTGAATATATACATATATCATCCAGATACACCACCACAAAGTCACGCAAAAATGGTCTCAAGATGTCATTCATCATGCGCTGGAAAGTGGCTGGGGCATTGCACAAACCAAATGGCATTGCAGTCCACTCCCATAGACCATCAGGTGTCTGAAACGCTGTCTTGTGGATGTCCTCCTCTGCAATGGCAACCTGCCAATAACCTGATGCTAAATCCAGATGGGTATAGCAACGGGCATTGCGGAGAGAATCCAACGTTTCATCAATTCGCGGCAAAGGATACATATCCTTTCGAGTGACCTCGTTCAGCCCACGAAAATCGACACACAACCGAAGGGATCCATCTGCCTTCTTAACAAAAAGAATAGGCGAACCAAACTCAGATTGACTAGGACGAACAAGTCCAGCGGCAATCGCATCTTTGAGTTGGCGATCCAATTCAGCACGTTCAGCGGGAGACAAACGATTAAGTCTTTGGCGTTTCATTTTGCCAGTTAACTCAATTTTGTGATCCCATGGCCGATATGTGACTGTTGACTGGAAATTTCAGGAAACTCGTCATACAACAAATGACGAATAGCATCCTTTTGCTCTGGTGTCATAGCATTGTCTAAATGCAGGTCAGGATCATCCTTTATAACCGACATTTCAACGACATAGAATTCAGCCAAAGAATTATGCTTAGACGCACGAGCAGTTTTGCGCATCAACTTTTGTACC